>CANUEX010085670.1:0-66861 GCA_948099535.1 Jatropha multifida | reverse complement strand
TTTTTAAATGAAAGTTTAGGGGTTTTATGTGAATTGTTTGGAATTGATGAATTTTGATGTTAGATGTGTTTTTAGGTGGGACTAGAAAACATTTTTCGACCCTTTTATAATTTCCATATGTTTCTGACTTCTTCATGAAAGCTGTAGCAATATTTCTTAGCTTTCCAAACATCCTCTTATGTTCAATTCCAATACTTATTGCTCAACTTATGATTTAAATATCAAACTGGTTCTGTTATGGTGTCATAATTGTATATCTGAATTGATTGTCCATTTTGACCACTAAAATGGCAAGATAATGTCTTATGTCCTTCATGGAAATTGTAGCTCCACTTTTTAGCTTTCCAAAACATCTTCTTATGTCTAATTTGGATACTTGTAGCTCAATTTATGATTTTATTTTCAAAATTGATTCTGTCATGGCAACCCACTAGTATGTCCGAATTGGTTGCTTATCTTTGACCCCCCCTAAAATAATAAGATTAGGTTTTGGGCCTTTCATGAAACTTGTAGAGTTTTGTCTTAGCTTTCTGAAGAATTAAATTTCACTCAATTCGGAGACCTACAACTCCAATTATTCCCTAGAAACTCAGCAAAGGTCAAGGTTATTAAAGTGCTGAAAATTCTTGATTTAGTACATTTATCCACAAAACCCTCAAAATTTGACTAATTTATAAATACATCTTAATAAAAAATGAACTATAGAAAATAATTAATGAAATTAAGGATCTTGAATATGTGTTTTGTAAATAGGAAATTTGCTTTGCCTAAGTATGCAAATTTGATAATTTTCCTAAGTTGTAAGTTTATGAAATTTTGGTGGAAAATATGTTAAGTTATGAAATGTTTTGCTTAATGGCGGTTTTAAGTATTTTAAACTAAGTATATATGTGTATTATGAAAGTATAATTTTTGTTTGGAACATAAGAATGATTTGATAAGTATTTACAAGTTGTAAATTAAGTAATTTTGAAATTATGAGTATTAAGTGATAAAGTATTTTGATTAAGAATTGTGAATAAGTAACATGATTATTTGTGAAAGAATGATTTTGACTTTGGGCTCTACTATACATGATTGAAATATAGTAAAATGAGATTGATATCGATATGTGAGCATGCTCGGGTTATCAGCCCATTCTATTATATGAAAGCTATGATCATATGCTAAGGTTATCAGGCCTTATAAATAGGTGAACGCATTTATTATTTGTGATAGTGCTTGCACAGGCCACGGTTACAAGATATGTGGTGGCAGTTTCACAGGCCATGAATATGTGAATCTGGTTATATTTCTTTTTGTATGTGTACGAGCCCTTAATTAAGAATGAAATTTTATTCTACTATAAGAAAATAAAGATATATTTATATTTATAAATTTCCTTAACTAAGGACGCAATCTTATTTTGTTAAAAAGGAATCGAAAATATATTTGTATTTATGGAATTTTTCTTACTTTTGTCAGATTATGAACTTATTTATGATTTTCGAAATATCTTAATTTAATCTGTATACTTTCGATATTTTTGTATTTGATTTCAGTATTTGAAATTATATATTAAGTTTGTTGCTTAGGCAGGCACCCTTATTTATTGTACTACTAAGTTATTTAGCACCACTAAGTGATATACTCAGTGTGTCGATTTTTATCACGCACAGGTTAAGAGCAGTGGACGCTACCCGAAGACCGAAGGCGTAGCATCAGAGTAGAAATATTATTTTTGGGTAGGATATATATAGTAAATTGTGAATTTTGCATATATAGGAAATATTGTAAAAAGTATTAAGGTTGTAAATTTTGAAAATGTAATTAATGGTGGTTATTTAAGTAATAACATCTTATTATATTTTTGGTGTATGATTGTTAATAAAGATTCCTTGGAATGAATATTATAATATCATGATAGAACCTAAAATAATTTATGGATATTTAGAAGTGCATGGGATTTGTTGTATTGAATTGGAGTTTTGGGGTTTGGAAGAATTAATGTTGGAAGTGTTTATGTTTTTTTTGTGTGGCAAGTGAGTTTTTAGGGAAAACGCTTGCGAATTTTTCATAGAAATTTCCTTAAATATTATTTTTAAATTTTAATTACTTACCTCCTTATAGAAATTTAGTCACTTCTAATATATGATCTAGGGTAATAAGTGAGATAAGATGGTGCTCCGGCACCAAATGTGGCATTCATCATCTGGTCCTCCGGGATTAGGCAGTGGGTATTATAGACATGCACTTTAATCTAAAAATAAATATGAATATGAAGGATATTAAATTGATTATTATTATTAAACCAGATAAAAAACCTATAAATCAATGAAAAATTGGAGCAAACCACTGAGTTAAACCAAATCAATTCGAATCGAACCTAATCATCTAGAAAACCCTAGATATTTTCTTTTGATATTTTCTTTTATTTCTTTGTTTCTTCATTCTTCAATGCAGCCACTTCATCTTCTTCTTCTTCTACTCCTCCTCCTCCTCCTCCTCCTCCTCCTTCTCCTTCTCTGTAGTTGACTAAGAAAAGTAGGTGAAAAATCAAAGAATTTTCAAGTGATTCTTAAGGAAATGCTAGTTATATTCACTTTCTCTTTCTTTTCCATGGTTTTACCTTTGATTTTCATGAACTATCATATGAGGTGTTTGCTTATTATTGTTGACTTGGTGGAGATGATGTAATTATAAGTGTTTTTAAGGTGATTAAAAGTGGTTAAGAATGAATATGAGGTCAAGTTTGCATAAGTAACTAACTTGGAAGATTTTAATCATTTGATTAATAATCTATGGATTAGATATTCTAATACATGAAAGGTAATTATGTTATTTAAGTGTTAGAAGAGTTGTTATGCATGAATTAATGTTAAAAGTAAGTTGAGAATACTTTAGGAGGTAAAGTATTGCTTAAGTTTGCCATAATTGAGTTGTCTAGAAATTCAGTCATAAAGATTGAATTAATTAAATTAGTAAATGAACTCCAAAATTTAAGATATTTTATCTAGGAGTAGCCTAAGATGTGGGGCAGATGTTGTAAAAATATGAGGACAAATAGATAAAATAAAATGGAGTTATAATTAAATCAATGCAGGCTACTCAGCATGAGAAAAATTGAAATTCATCTTCTATAATTAGGTCATTTGACCATGCAAATAAGCTTCAAAAATTGTAAGATTTTACAGGCCGGTATCCTAAGATGTTGGGATTATGCTGAAGAATTTCATAGCAAAATAAGAATATGAATGTTTAGATATAGTCAATGGAATGCAAGTCACTCAAATGCTGAAATTCAGCTTTACACAAACATTTAATGAATTAAGCATGCCATTGATTTCTATAAATTTAATTGTTATTTTTATGTATATAAGAGGAGTTTAACTATTGAACATGAAGTGTTTCATGCATAAACTAAGCTCATATAACACATAAACAAGTATAGTGAAAATAAAAGAAAAGTATGAATACTACATTCCAATGCTTAATTTATATTTCTATGATAGTATGTGTATTACAAGGTGTAGTAAATTAATTTTAATATTAATTTCATGTTATAGTTGTTGAAAGGAGACGATTGAAAGATAAACCAACATTTAGAGGAGAAAGGATAGGGGAACCTTTGAATTGAGGTTAGTGCAATATTATTCTTTTTTTACTTACTTAAAATCAAAATATATTTGATTTCACATCTTAATTTTGTAAAATAATTTATGAATAGAAAGAGAAATATTGGAATCAAGGTTTTATGGATTTTGAAAAAAAAGAACTATATTTTTATACCTTACGAAGTTAGTAATTTTAAAGTTATATTAAAAGTTGTTTATATGCAGAATAAAGGTTTTGGCCAATTGTTGTTTGTAGTATGAAGGGTAGCTGTGATTGAATGTTCTTAACAGTGTTTATAAAATGAAACATTGCTCAATATGATTTTGATATTCTTATATGAATGAAATGATTTATAGTCTCACAGGAGCTGATAGACATGGTCATTACCCTGCCGGTATCGCTTCATTTGTTAAGTTGATACTGTGATTGATATTGTTCTCTCTTTATTAAAGTTGAGATTGTTCCCTTTTAATTGAGGTTGAGATTGTTTCTTCTTCTGTTGATATCCATATCACAGATTGAGTTTGAGATAACTTTGTCTATGTGTATATTAGATATTGATCACCCTTCGGATTGAGTCTATCTAGATTGCTGAGACTAAATTGAATATTGTCAAGTTTTTTGGATTGATGTTTTCTTGAAATTGTATTGATGCTATTTTATTATTTTAATACAACACAACTATTGAATTTTAAGTAAGGAATTTCTATTGTTATCGTTAAAGTGCTTACTTTTAAAACTCTTTATTGGGTTTTAAAGTTGAGTATATGAAAAATGTTTTTATAAGAAATCTTGTTTATAATTTTTGTTAATATTGGAAAGTTATGAATTTACATCTCATTTTATATAATAACAACACTAAACAATTTGTTTAGCGATAGTATTTTCTGTACTGTCGCAGGGAAACGAAATGAGAAAGCAGGAGAGTGAATCTTGCTCATTGTTGGGGATTCCTTTTGAAAGTCTAATGTAGATAGTATGCTACTAAAGTAGCTATTGTGTATTTGGTTTCTTTTTAAAATATGTATAATGTATTAAATATTAAAAATATGCTACTCAACTATGCATATTTGAGTAGATATATGTAAATTATGAGTGTGTAACTTTAAAAGTTTGTATTTTAAAAAAGTACTTGAATTATACCATGTATTTAATGGTTGTAAAAGACTCCGACATGTAATTAAATCATCTATTAGCTTATGGGTTTTGCAATTATTATATGTTTTTTATAATGTAACTGATGTTTCAGAAATTATATTGACTTAACTATTTTATTTAGCTTAATAGAAGTTATTTTTCATGTAACAAATAATTTAGTAAAAAGACATTTTCTTTTTAATAGTGAAAGAATCAAAATAAGTTTTGCTCTTGTTTTAATAATTAAATGTATTTTTCTACAATATATTAATATATATATATATATATAATACTATACTTAGTAAGTCTTTTAAATAATTAAATTATTATTAAGTATATTATAAATAATATATCATATCTTACAGTAGGGTATGGTGTGACAGTCAGTAATTATATAGAGGTATGATATGCCATAGACATACAACACTGTCTATATATGACATGCAATGTCTTATAAGTGCTAACGAAACCCATTTTAGGAGCTAAGAAACTCCAATCTTGTAAGGGCTAATAAACCCCATTTTCTAGATATGATGATTTGATTTTTATTGATGGATCGTACCATATTATATGGGCTTTTGAACCGTATGTTTATTATAGAATTCTTTGTATATTATTTGATTGTTCTAACTATACTAAATGCTTAATTAAAAATATATTTTTTTATAAATTAATTAAATAAATAATTACATTGCTTTTATGAATGTATGTTGATTTATGTAATATCGTGATTAAGTATGTCTAATTTAGTAATGCATAATTATTAAATTCAATTAAACATGCCAACTGCGAATATTTATATTATGAGGCTGAAATATGCTATATTATAATTATATTGTTTGATTATGAACAAATATTGTGCATTGAATATGTAGGGGGAAGCTCTTGCAGTCATTTTGTAGGATTTTTTAGAAAATTTTTTCAAGTCATTTTTATAAAACTAAAAGATACATTTTTAAATTATTAAATATTAAGCATAGTGATTTAATACTTCAGTATTAAATCTAATGTGGCTCTTAAAGTCTTGTTGTATGAAACCGAATTTTGGATGGCACATTAATTCTCTTATTGCTTGTTGGGTTATTAAAATTTATTTCAAGACCTTTATTTCACTATTTTTTCTGCTAATATTATGGCTATATATAAAATAAAATTAATCATTTATTTTTTTCCTTTTTCCTTCTTATTATATATCTCTATAATTATATTTTTTCTACATTATGATTATACATTGAATCCGAATGAATTTTTATTTTCGAATATATTTTAATTTATTTATAAAAATAAAATTTATAAATTTATAAAAAATCTAATCATTAATTAATTACTGGATTAGAATAGAATATGATTATATTTATTTATATTAGTATTTTTATTAAATAATTATTCAAAAATATTTTAGAAAATAAAAATAAATAGATTTTCATTTAAAAATTATTCTAAACATAAATTTATGAAATTTAATTAAAATTTTTATTTTAAATTATAGAATATTAAATATGATAAATTTACTTATAAATGAATTCTATAATGGTAAATAAGTCTTAGATAATTTATCTAAACCGGATCAAGTAGAGCATTTTATTCAAACCAAATCAATTTTTTTTAGAGGTAGACCAAACCGGATTGATCCTCTCTCTCTCCCCCTTTCTTTTTCTATCGTTTTCTCTGAACGACCTCAGCCACTCTCCATCTTTCCGATCGAAGGGCCCTCCTCACATTCTCATTCTCAGTCTCTCTCCCTGATCGTGCAAGGGAAAGCAGCCCCTCTTGCCACCGCCGATCGAGCCACTTTTCATTTTCGACCACTACTCCATGCCGACCAAGGAACTGCGAGTTCCCAACCTCGGAACACAACCAGCAGCTTTTTCCCTTAAGCTGGTCTTCTCAAGTCTTCTGTCGCGCTAGTGCAAAGAGAGTGCGCCGGACATCTTGATTCCGATATCTTCACACCATTTCCGGCGGGTTTAGTGGCAGAGGTGAGTCAAACTCACCTTCTTATTGTGTTTAAATTGTTTGTCTTCAATTACTTCGTGCTTAAATGTGGGATTTGTGATTGAGGATCTAGGTTTTGATATTTGATAGAAATTTGGGGATTGATTGAAATTGTTACAACTATTGGAAATTGAAGTTAAATTAAGCTTCCTCTCTGAATTTGGAATATTTTGAGTATATAATAATAGTAATAGTAGTAAAATAAAAGAGTGTAGTGATTCTGTGCCATTTTATGAGTGCTGGTTTGACACTAAAGAAAAGTTAGAAATTATCATATGTTTGTCTTTGTGGACACATACTATATATTACTATCAGTGTTACTTAAACCGCGGTACGCTGTGATTCGCGGTAGGGGCACGGGCACGGGATACAGCATTTTTCAAGTTTGCCATGGTACGCTACATGAGGTATATTAAATTTTACTATTTTGTAATTTAAAATTCTATTAAAAAGCATAATTGTTTAGTATATTAATTATTTTACTATTTAGTGAATTTAAAAATCTATTAAATATGCTAAGTGATTAACTAATATAATTAAAAATCTAATATTTAAAAGGTATTTGATTAGAATTTTGACTCGGAATATCCTATAACAGCTGATTGGCTCAATTCGCAAATTTTGGTGTTTCGATATCCGTTTGTATTGCATTTGGGTATGACATTTTGGAATGGCAGTACGGGGCCAAATCACTGAATTAACACTGATTACTATTCATTGAGTAGTTGTTCTCACCCGCCTTATTAACATTTTTCAGGAAAATCAGATTTCTACTTTATCATTCAATTGAACTCTGTACTTCCTCAATAGAGCTAGTTTAAGTGTGATTAAATAATGAAAATTAGCTCTTAGTCAGCTGAGTTCCTTTGTTATTGTACTAAATGTAGATTTCAGCAATTGTTGTAGAATTATTGTACTTGCAGTAAACTTTCCCAAGCTATGCAGATCTTTTTATGATAAATTGGAACCTCTAAATGCAAACATGTGTTGAATATTTGACTGGCAGTGGCAGGCGTAATGGATATTTTATTATGACTGATTTGAAGGTATATGAATAGGCTTGAGAAAATATGGAAATTGACGAATGGGTAATTTACAAGTACACACGTTTATATTTGAGTTGGGCCTTAGAAAAAAATGTTTACTCGATCATAGTTATGTTGGGTTTGCCAGATAAATTCTTGTTGGGTTTGCTTGTGAACATCTTTAATGGACTTAATAAATCAGAAATAGTGTCTCAGGTTTATTGTGAGTCTTGGTAGTTTTAAGCTTACAAGGGCCCTAGTTCCTGTCCGCTCCATGGTAATGGGTCGTGACTGATCTTTAGCTCATAAAGCTAAATGGTCATGTATCCAGGTTAAACTTTAAACAATTGGTTAATTTTGGTGCATTACAATTGTTGAACCCATTTTATTAATTTGAATTTGGATTTTATATTGGAATGGGCTTGAGTTTAGTTGATTTTTGGGGTGTTCATTAATTATAAACCATTTTTAATTTTATTTTTATGTATTTAATTAGTTAATTAACTTTTATGAACTAATCAATTAAATAATGAAAGAAATAAGGGAGTTGGCAAAAAAATCAGTGGAGCACAATTTAATCGGCATTAAAAGGGTGGAATTGCAGGTGCACAAGTGGATAATGCGTCTCTTAGCCCACAAGACTGCTTGACAAACAACAACAATATTCAAAACCAAACCATATTACCAAATTTTAGGCTAATATGGGGATGACTGAGTCTGTGACTCTTTTTCTATGCTTTCTTTTTGTTTATCATCATTATTAGCCACTAATTGGAAAGTTTCGAATGTTCATTCTTGCAAATTCTATAGTTTTGCAGATTAATTTTTGTTTGGTTAATTTGTTTTTTAAATTGACGAAAAAATCAATTATAATCACAAAAGAGTTGTACAATTTGAGTATTTCCTCATCAGTAAAAATGGATGCTTTCTGATTCTGATGCTGTGGTTGACAGGTCTTCAACATTTCTTTTCTTCTTGAACTCTAAACAACTGCAGACACCACCAACTTTTAGGATTTTATCTCCCAAACCAAATTAATCTTTTGCTTGTTTACAAATCTGTCTTTTAAACTAATCCACTTTCTCCACTTCTCAATCTGGAAGTGAAGGAAAATCGAAAGCCTAACTGCTTTTAACACTTTTGATAACGAAACAATCTCCACCATCACCACTGCTCTCAGCGATGGGTCTGTCTCCATTCAAGCAGGATATTGATGAACTAATAAATGGGTTTGTTGAGGTACCCAATGCTTTCTTCTATTTTTTTTTTCCTTTTCGTTCTTCCTTTTAAATTTTTTTGTTCGATTTATATTTGGGTGTCAATTGTTCGATTAACATTGTTGGATTTTGGGTCTTGATACAGGGTGATTCATCAACTTTGGCTGATATGAAGAAATTATGGCTCTCCAAGAAGTTCTCTTTTATCTTTGATGCTATTCCTTCTGCCAATTTGGCCTTTTTTATGCAGTCATTGTTTGCTCATGCTATTGGTATGCTTTTTCCCTACTTGAATTTCTTGTTTGCTCATGATTTTCTATCAATTTCATTGCTATAGTTTTGGTGAATATTGCTATAGTTTTGGTGCAACTTTTATTTTTAAATTTTAGAAATATTTGGTAATCAAATTCCCATACTTTTAGCATTCCTTTTCTGTTGCAAACTTTTTTTTTTTTGGGTAATGAAATTAAACCAATATTTGTGTTCAGTGTGAGTTGTGTGGGTAAATATATCTTTCAACCAGTGCATCTTCTTGGTGGGTACACTGCTCAGTTCTGCTAAGTTTTGCTATTTTTTTTTCTCCTTTGAATGAATAAAGGCTTTTTTCTTTGTAAATTACTACTATAAACTTCTTCATCCTTATTAGATATTTTAATCCCAAAGAATGGGTAATAGCTTTTAACGATGTGGACACTTCTTTTCCCCCTTATGGGGTATAGAACTATGTAAGCTAATTATCTCACAACCTTGTCTTATTGTCAATCTTCACTCTTGATTCCATTTTCTACCTTGTATGCTAAGTTCAATTTGTTACTTAATAAATTGCAGCCCAGGTAGCTTTCTTCCATGAACTCCATAGTACTATCAAATTGACAGCATATTAGATGATTGCCATGACAAGAGTACATTGAGACAATAATCCCCATATATCTATTTTGTGTTCTTTTTCTTTATTTAAAATTATTTCTTATGTCGGAAGTTTGCTATGTACATTATCTTTATTTTCCATTTATGGAATGCTACTTGTAATTACATGCAGGTTACATGGTCAGTACTGCTTCTCTGTCTCAAAGACTGGGTGGGCTATATTGCCTTTATTGCCTATATGAGATTCAACCATTCAAGCCTCCTTTTAAAGTCTATCTCTCTCTTGGTATGTTTTCCATTAATACATTAACCTTATCTAATTAATTGAGTTGAATTTCTCATTTTAAATGTTGCAATACAATTTGGAGTTTTAGTTGCTTATTCCAAATTACTTATGTAATGATGACATGGTTTAGCAAAAGAAGTTCTTTCTTCCTTAATTACCTCATCCTACTCCATGTCTAATTTGACAGGAGAACTAAAGAAACTTAAGACACTTGTTACTGATGCAAAAAAGCAGGGTATAAAAGTTGTCTTGACTTTGGTCAGCAGAATGCTGGAGAAGAACACGTTTCTCTTTGGGTTTGTAGATTTAAATATGGGCTCTGTTACTCAGACGGTGAACCAACTGACAGAGTTGCAGAATGCCCGCGTGCAACTTGCACATAAAAAGTATGCTTCTGACTTGTGATTTTAATTTGTTCAATCTAGCTTGAACATATTAGTCATGATTTTAAGTATATTTGCATCATCTGTTTGTTTTATTGCTATTCACTTTACAGGTTGTTTGCGGACACTCGCATTGAACAGTTCCTCCACATGGACTTGGTAAGTTACAATCTTATGAATGTCTATGGTACAAAATGTAAAACATGAAATATTTGGCTCTCATCTAGCAAGTTGCCAAATGCACAGACCAACTTAATCAACTATTTTTGGAAAGTAAGTGTGCTATTATGTGTAATCAGGAGTCAAGTAAACATGGAGGCCTCCAAGTTTAATTCAACATGTTGCCTCGTATGTATAGTTAAGCATGAGAAATTATTTAAGTCCAATTATCACTCAAATTTTGATGTGCCACTTATTTTACTTTGTCTTTCATGGTTTTTTTTTCCCCATTTTGAGATACTTCTAGACCCTACTAAGTTTCTGTTGCTTATACTTTGTCTTGAAAGCAACTAATCCAGTAAAGTCCTACGAAAGTATAATTTAAAATTGTTTGGGTAAACACTAATTCTGACGAAATACAAATAGCCAAAACAGAGGTTTTTTCAGGCTTCCATGGATCAATAATGATAACATGCCGATTTTGGAACATTCTTCCTTTTCATAATATTCAGCCTGTTGATATAATGATTTTCCACTATTCCATGTGAATCCCATGATTTTCGGCTTGTTTTATCTGTGTGAATAAGTTTGTGTACTGAACAGTATCTCCTTTCCTTTCTTATTCCTACGTATGAGGGTGGAGAGCTCGATTTTAATACAATCAAGAAAATGTCAGTGGAGTATGCAGAGGCCAAGATGCGAGCCATCCAAGGTGTGTTTGTGTTCTTCCGCCACTCTTGCGCTACTCTTAGTCTATTTAATTAAATGTTGATTAAGCATTATTTTTAGATAGTTGCATTAGTGGTTAAGGATATTATTGTGTTTCTGAATAACCACCTACTGCTGCATAGAAAAGCTAATCACTACTGCACATATTTAAAATTTACACAGCATCAGACAATCTACTGGGTGTTTTTTTTTTTTTTTTTTGAACTCCTGTATTATTTATTGTTATATAACCTTGAAATTTTTGGGTTCTCATGGATCAACCTCATGTTTATTTCTTTTTAGCAATTTCTCAATTATGTGATTAATCATTTATTATGCATGTCTGCTTAATTTCTTTTTACAGAGGCCAGCAAGGTGGTAGATGTGCAGAACATACAACATATATCAGGTGATAAGGAATTGATAGGAGATGTAGTGGAGAACATCACGGGAAACTGGGATGTCCAAAGAGAAGTGTTTTGTCAGCAGACAGGATTGAACAGATCTCCTACACAAGAACAAGAGCAACGGCATCAAATGCATGAAAAGCAAGATGAGTGTGATGATGATAATGATGAATTCAGACGTCAACTGGAACTGCAACTAGTTGAATAAGCACCACAGCAACAAGAGGAAGAAGAATTCAGATATCATCTGGAACTTCCATAATTTGGTGACCACGAACAAGAGCATGAAGAGCAAGATGATTATGAATTAGTCATGAAAAGTAAGGTTAACTAGGAACATTTCAATCGGACGGCCTCCCATATTTTGTGGACAGATATACTGCAGGTTACTTGCCAAGACAAATGTATATTCTGATTTGGAAATTTATGGTAGAATTCTGATAGGTATTGGATATAATCAAGTTTGGAAGCAAATGCCCTCTTTTTGTAGGTATGTCAGGAGTTCGTATCACTTATTTGTAAATACTATATAGTATCACTGTAAGGAAAAAGAAAAACTGAAGAATGCAAAAGTAAGTTTGACGTACTTATTTGGACAAAGGTTCTTTTAAGGCTTATATCACGCTTTTGTGACCTTATATCATCTTCAATGCTATGTCCATTTTTTTGGTTTGGTCTGGATGCATTTTTAAAGCTTTTCCAGCCTTTAAATGTTTCTGTCTTGTTAATTTAATTTTGCCAAAAAAGGTGTAAATGAATGAAAGTTGTTCAGAGCTTTTTGAGGTTATGTTCGAGTACAGTTTGATCTCTAAATGAGCTAAGCTTTAATCTAATCTTTAAGCTCATTTAGTAGATGTATCAAACTCGAGCTTCAGGAAGCTTGGTTGCATGAGCTTGAGGAAGCTCATTTAGTAGAAGAAAACTGTCTATTTCTTCTTTCAAAATAACATTTGAATATGTGCATTACATATTATTTATACTCATGCATGTGTTTACGATTTATTTTTTAAAATATTATTTCTATTAATTTCTATTATTTATTATATATTATTAAATTTAATTGCACATTTATACTTTATTTTATGCAGTTATGTAAGCCTAAATTTTACCAAAAAAAAGTGTAAAAACATTTCAATCTCTTAAAATTCATGGAATCTTCAAATAATTTTGATATATTTACTCCCTATCCTAAAATGTATACTATATATAAATGTAAAAAGGTGGAATAATGAGATTTTCGATATCACCCTGAATGAAATTTAAAATATCTTAAAAAATAGCCCTTTATAGCTAATTCGAAAATTACATTTTATACTCACGAGTGTTCGGATGAGCGGTTCAACACTCTTCTCTCTTAGGTGGTCGAAAGTTTGATCCTCATGGATGGATCAAATACACATTAGAAGCCATTTATCCCTTCTTGGGTCAACTTGGTGCGAGCGGAATTTAATTTTAGCCCAATGAGTTCAAGATATCAGTGGTTAAGACGGAAAAAAAATTATAGTTTATTATTTGATTGGATGTAATTTTTAAAAATTATTTTTTGAATATATAATAATAATAATAATAATAATAATAATAATAATAAAGAAGAAAAAATATATACTCTCCTTTTTTTATGGTTGTAGCAAAAATTGTGAGTTTATTCATAGAGGATATAACATTTCTTTTATACAATCGTTTTCTTATTGCTTAATTAACTTATCTATTTATTTTAAACTTGCAACTTAGAACAATAGAGAAACAAAATACTTGAATAAGCTCATTAACCGATGAATATTGGATCCTAGCAAGATTTGCTTTATTAACTTGGTTTTATATTTTTTTTGTCCATCAAAATTATAACATTTCCAAGGTCAATTTTGAAATTCAAATTGGTAATCTTAAATTGCCTACTTTTTTTTATGAGGAAACGTTTGATGAATTCTCTCAATTTATGGTTCTCGAGTTACAACTTCTCAAAGCAGAGGACTGCCTAATTTTTTTTTAAAATAATTTTTTATTATATGTTAGGCTCTTAAAATAGTTTTATTATTAATAAAAATTTATTATTTATTATTTTCTTTTTCATTGTTGAATTCATTTGTAACCACTATCACTTTAATTTATTAAGAAATTTATATCTCCTTTGCAATAGATAGATGGCTTTTTGATTAAATATTTTTAATTTTCTTGATATTCTTTGTTTTATATTCTAAATATGTTTGACTTGAAAGAAAATAGTATTTATGAAATTGAAAAAAAAAACTAGAACTATATATTTCTATTTTGGATAATTTTTTAGGTTTTAAGAGTTTGTGTGTATGTTCATGTATTCTTTTCTTTAATGCATTTAGTAAGTAATACTATCATTATAGTCAAAATGATTATCAGTTTTAATTCAGATCATCTTCTCATTTCTTTTCCTTTTTCTACCAGTAAAAAAATTTATTATTAGTTTTCATTATAATTGTATCTAGATATTGATTTGGGATTAAAGACAATGGTTGATGGTTGAGTGATAATTTGATTTTCTTTTCGAGGACCTATCAGGATTTTAAGAATCTGTATTTATAAATTAGGAACTTAAAGATTAGGTATAGGGATAAGAAATAGAATCAAATACATAAGAAATGATATTACAAGTAGTTTGTACAGCAAAGTTTAATACAAATTAACCAATTATATTTATTTTAATCTAAACAAAAACTTATACTTTAATATTACATAGATAAAAAAATTAAAAGAGTATAAAAAATAAAAATATAAAGAACATTATTAACATACAACGAACGTTATAAAAAAAGACTAGTTAACTTAAAAGTATATGTTTAGTCTTTATTTGGCTAAACATATAGTTTGTCTATTGGACTTTATAAAATTTGTCACTTTAACCTTTATTTGAAAATCTTGCCTATTGCACCCTCAAACTATGGTCATGCATCATATGAAACCCTCCCTGGGGAATTTTTATAGAGCGTGTACAAACAGCCACAATCGGGTGAGTGAGTTGTTACATTCTAAAACGATACCATTCTTTTAACTGTTCCATGTTAGGAAATTGAATAAAAAATAATAATGTTTTACTTAAAGCTACTTACCCCTAATTTAAAACCTAATAAACATCTACAAAACTTCATTGTTATCTCAAGAGGAATTCATTAAAACCCTAACCCTAACCCTTACCTTAAAGCAAATAGAAAGGGGCTTGTCTTTATTCTCTCTGAACCAACAAAAATTAGTGTTGTATTTCTTTAATATATATTGAAGACTGGTATATTTGGTGGATTTTGAGGGCTTTTCAAAGCTTCTATGATGACGTGACCTATATCTAAGGGATTTTTTCTTTGTGGTGGACGGCAAGCTGCTGGTTATTAGGGAGTAAAGGGTAAATATCATTTCGTTTTAAAATTTCTTTACTTGGTGGACCATATATGCTTCAAGCTACTTTTTTGTTTGATTTGATGTAAATGTGGTGGTTGGCATTCAGTTTTATGCGTTTTGAACCACAGAAGTCGTAAACATTTTATAACTTATAGTAGTTGGATATGCTAGGAAGAGTACAAATAGCTTTTCTTTTAACAGTATGTTCAGATTCCACTCATTTATAAACATTACATTGCTAGGACCCTGGATATATTAGCCAAATGCTATCATGAAATTAACTTATGCTTTCATTGTGATTAAAATTTTTTTATTATTTTTACATGAAATTGACATAAATGATAATGCAATGTTGTTTTTTTGTCTTCTTTATTGATTGTATAATGGCAAGTGTAAATGTTAGGATACTTATAGACCATAGGGATAGTTTTTTTATTGAGCCAAATAAGTGGGTCTATGTAGGATGGGTCTTTAGAGTAATTAATAAGTCATTTGATGTAGACCCCATATCTTATTCTAACCTAATGTCCTATGTGAAAGAATTACGATATTCTAGAATAAATGGGTTGTATCACAAACGGTTAGGGAATTCAAACTATGTTTTGGTTATGAATGATTAAGCAATGTCCCATATTGGGTTATTTGCCTTTGATGGGGATACCATTGAGATTTATATTGACCACATTTGTGTTCTTGGTGTTGCTCAAGACAACCTGAGTCGATTTTCTAAGCTTAACCATTTATCGAGATTTGTTTCCCTCAATAAATTTGAGAATGACAATAATGTAGGTTTAGAGGATGAGGAGAGTGAGGGTGAGGATGGGGATGATTTTGAGGATGATGTGTATGAAGTACTTCTTGAAGACGATAATGATTTGACTAATGATGAGGAAGAGAAAGTCATAGCTGCTATGAAAAATGTGAGAGAGGCTGCATTGAGAAAGAAAAGGGTTGAGGCTAAAATATGGAAGATAATGTAGAGCATAAGCATGAGTTGCCTGATGAAGATGACCAAGTTAAAGAGTAAGATACTCTTCAAGGGGGTAGGAGAGATGGTATTGAATCTAAGTACTATGAATACCTCAGACTGACTAAGTTATAATAGTGAGTCTGATGATAAGTGTGAGATGATTCTTTTAAGAAAAAAACAATTAAACCCCACTTTGATCCTACCTCTGACATTCCTCAATTTTTTCTTATAATGGTATTTGCAAATGTGACATAGATTAGGGAAACAATTGTGAAGTATGCAATTAAAAAGGGTGTTGGGATTAAATTTACTAAGAATGAGGACGACAGGATAAGGTTTAAGTGTAGAGAGAAGTGTCCTTAGAGTATTTTTTGCATCTAATGAGAGCAATGATGATATATCGATCCTTACGACCTATAAACCTCACCATAAATGCTATAGAGTTAAAAAAAACACATTTGATAATTCCAATTTCCTAGCCAAGTATTTGAAAACTCGGGTAATTCAATAACTAAACATTACACTCAAAGGTCTAAGGAATGTATGCAAATTTGAGTTGAGGGTCAATGTTGCTATAAGTATAGGCAAAAGAACGAAGGATAAAATAATGAAGGAGATAATAGGAGACTATAGGGCTGAGTATGCAATGTTGCATAACTATGTTGATGAGTTACTATAAAGCAATCCAAGGTCTACATGTGTAGTGAAATATTTGAGAAATGATGAGATAGGAAATAATGTGGTTTGTCAATTTTATATGTGCTTTGCTGCTTTGAAGAAAAGTTGGTTAATAGGGGAGACCCATAATTCGCTTTGATGGGTGTTTCTTAAAAGGGATATACAAAGGGTAGTTATTGACAGTTGTAGGTAGAGATAGAGATAACCAAATGTTTCTAATAGCTTGGGCAATTGTTAAGATAGAGAACAAAACAAATTAGATTTGGTTCTTGAAGTTATTAAAGCAAGACTTGCCATTAGAGGATAGAGCTGAATATTGCATCATCTCATACATGCAAAAGGTACCTCAACTTGCTTCCTTATTCATTTGATTATATATTTACTATGATTGTCTTGCTTACCTTACTTCTAATTTTTGTATCTATAACTTGGTTTCTTATAAGGTCTTAATAGTGCAATTAAGGAAATATTACCAAAAGTAGAACATATAATATATGCTAGACATGTGTGTGCCAATTGGGCTAAGAAATGGAGGGAAAGAGAGAAAACTAGCCTTTTGGGCATGTGCAAAGACAACATTCATTCCATAGTTGAAGCACAACTTGGATGAACTGGCTTAGCTTGGTGAAGGTATATTAGATGATATTTTGGATTATCCACCGCTCATATGGACAAAGGCCTTTTATCAAACAAATTTCAAATGTGATTTTGTTGACAATAACCTACATGAGACTTTTAATGGCTAGATACTAGAGGCTAAGGCAAAGGTAATTGTCATTATGCTTGAAGAAATTAGGTTTCAAATGATGAAGAGAATTAATAAAGAGAGGAGTGCCTCCACATGAATCTCAGATATTTCACCTAGAGCCATGGAGAATCTAGAAAAGAACAATGCTTAATCTTTTGATTTGCACATATAAGGACAGTAAGCCCTTCTTGTGCATCTTGCTTATTTTTCCAACTTCTGTTGCACAATTTCCATCTTCTCCTTCAACTTAAGCAAAACCCCCTTTAAGTGAAGTAATCAATGAGAATAATTATCCATCCTCTCATGCACCTCATGCTTGGTCACAACCATTGTAGCAATTAAGCCTTCTAAGACATTTCAGCAATATGTCTCATAAGTGCTTAAACTTCCCGTAGTCATCATAGCTTATTTCACTTTTCTCAAATCATATAAAAGCCTCTCTTGAATCCATCAAATTCTAGTTATTATAGTTAATCTCATCATGCCACACAATAAAGTAACAGTTAGCACCTTCCAAAAAAAATACTAACAACTCAAATTTGTTCTAAAAAAGAAAAATTTATTAGCAAAGAATAAAAATTAAGCTCAACAAATACCCCAATATTAGAACACTTGTGCAAAATACTACCTTGGTGGTCTGGACTATTTCTCACAAAAGGAAAAGAAGGCTTGCCACAAAGATAATGAAGAACACATTTTTTTCCACTACTATTTGATGCTTCAATTGACGCCATATCAATGTGATATAGAAAGATCGATTTATGAGAGAATGATTCTAGGTTTTTTTTAGTTCTTTATTTTTTGATAGTGAAGATTGACGTTTTGTGGGTATTTATTAGGTTTAAAATTAGGAGTGAGTGGTGCGGAAAGGAATGTTGCCATTTCTATTGAATTCCTTAATAGTAACAGTGAAAAGAACGACATCACTGTCATACCATCACAAACAAACAATCTTCAAGTGGCAGCAGCCCTGACTTGAGCATACTTGCAGTTCGCTATTGTGTAGAAATGTCATTTTAAGGTCCCCCAGTAGGCGGTGAACTGACACCCCTAGGTAGGCTAACGAACCAACGCCATAAAGAGCACAGTGTGCCTTTACCATAGCCTAAATGATAAAGCCACCCATCATCTGAATAATTCCATGAGGCTGAGTCAGGGAAAAATCTCAATATGGCTGCCCCCTATAGCCTGGAACTGAGCCACACACAACTGGTCTTAGACAATGCTTATCTCTAAAACATCGTAAAAGAACTGGTCAAAGAGTGCAGGGAAAAAAGAGGCAGGGAACTACGGTCTCAAGGAGGACTTTCCCTTGTCGGCTAATATTTTGGGTGCGGCTCGCAAAATTTAAAATTCAGACCTTTCAACCTTATGATGGATCTACCAATCGTCGAAGTCATTTAGCAACCTTCCAGACCATGATGTACCTACAAACTAACTTTGAAGACCTTATGTGTAAGGTTCTCCCAATCACACTTAAAGGGCAGCCCAAGAATGGTATTAAACCCTCAAAATAGGATCCATTCAATTGTTCTCCTAATTGATCATGACATTCTGAGCTCGATTCATAATAAGTGTGCCATCTAGAAAAAAATCACCTAAATTGGTAGACATGAAAAGGAAAGATGACAAGACGTTGAGATAGTGCGTCTCCAGATTTCAAAGAATAGAGATACAAGTAGAGAACCTTAATGATGAAGTGGCAATAAGTGCTGTAGCAAAAAACTGCAAATAGAATAAATAATTCGAGAGTCCAAGTATAGACCCTACTCTAACCTTTGTTGAACTCATGGCCCAAGCTCACCAATATACAAAGCTAGACGAGACCTATGAGGCTCAACATCGAAGATCGCCTAAGGAAGAAAAGTCCATTCATAAAAGACACTCTTCTTCAATAAGGAGACATTCTCTTAGGAGAAGATCAACTCTCCGATGTCCACAAGCTAGTTATGTCATTAGAGCACCCTATGAGATAAAGGATAGATAAGAGTTCACCCCCTTGAATAGGTCACGCTTGCAGATAAGATCTTAGGCAAGAGATAAGGGAAATAAGGTTCACCTCAACTATCTAGAAAGATAAAAAAAGATACCTTAGGCTATCGAGACACCAACAAATACTGTGAGTTTCATAGGGACGTCAACCATGAAACTGAAGCTTGTTGGCAATTGAAAAAGGAGATAGAATGCCTCATATAAAGAGGGGAACTAAAAGAATTTTTTTGGTTGGTTTCGAAATGAAATTGAGAGGAAAGAAAAATGGGCGAGACAATATAATACCTTAGGCATGATTCACATAATTTTTTGCGGTTCATTAGGGGTTGATAGCAACTTAGCAAGGAAGAGAAGGACCGGAGAAGTTTATTCTATACTACCCCAATAAAAACCAAATACAAGAGCACTTATTTTATTTTTTGAAGCAGATGGAGAACATGTACAAACCCCACACACCGATGCCCTCGTAATAAAAAGAGTTTTAGAGAACTTATTAGTAAAAAGGATCCTAATAGACGATGGTAGTGCGATTAACTTACTGATTATGGAAGTCTTCAAAGTTTTAAAGTTAGACTAGGCAAAGCTGAAGCCTGTCCAAATCCCTCCAGTTGGGCTCACTAGGAAGCCAGTTCTGGTAGCCAGATCCTTAGATGTGACTTTGGAGCTCGAAGCAGAAGGTATTTCAAGAAGGTTTAAGTCGAAGTTCATGATAGAAAACATCCACTCTCCATATAATGCCATAATAGGTAGATTTAACTTATATGAGCTGGGGGTAGTTTTGTGCATCGAGTACCTCACTCTAAAATTTTACTCAGATAATTATGAGGTTGTTGCTATGAGAGAAGATTAGAAGATGGCTTGGGAAGCATACATGATAACACTGAAAAGGATACCTCTCCCTTGCCTATTATGTGGATGCCAAATGAGGAAAAATACACAATGCAAGATGAACATCAACCTTTCGACATATCTAGAGACACCTTGGAGCTAAGCCCAAGACCCGTAGGCAAACTTGTCAAATGGGAGATAGAGCCAAGGAGACATCTTACCTTGGCTACCGAGCTACCTGTGGAGGTATAGAGTAGTATAAAGTGGGTATTGCAAGATAATCTAAATAATTTTGCCTGGACTGCTGGAGACATAGTTGGAATTAACCCAAACATATATCCCATATACTTAGCATTAATCTAAGGTACAAGCTTGTCAAGCAAAAGAAATGAAGTCATGGGCCTGAAATGTAGCAAGCCATAGTGATCAAAATAGACAAACTAATTTAAGATGGTTTTATGAGGGAAGTCAATTATCCAGAATTATTGGCGAAAGTGGTTTTGGTACCAAAATCCAACGAAAAATGGAGATTGTGTGTGAACTTTATCGATCTAAACAAGGCGTGTCCTAAGGATTCCTACCCTTTACCTAACATTGATCAGTTTGTAGATATAATAGCTAGATATAAAGTACACAGCTTTGTAAATGCATTTACTAGATACCATCAAATAAGGATGAACAAACTAGATGAAGAAAAGACAAGTTTCATCACAGATAAGGAATCTATTGCTACCAAGTAATACCCTTCGATTTGAAAAATGTAGGAGCTATGTATCAGAGATTAGTTAATAATATGTTCCAACACCTAATAGGGAAGACATTAGAGGTGTATATAGATGACATGATCATCAATAGTACCCAGGCCTCGGACAACCCAGGAATTTGGAAGAAGCATTCAAGATCTTAAACAAATTTAACATGAAGTTGAACCCAGACATGTGCATGTTCGGTGTAAAAGCAGGCAAGTATTTTGGTTACATGATATCATAGCCGGGATTGAGGTGAACCCACAAAAGATTAAGGAAAACTTGGAGATCTAAGCGCCAACCAATATTCATGAAGTACAATAGCTGAATGCTCGAATTACAGCACTAGGATGTTTCATTTCATGATCGGCCAAAAGATGCATGCCTTTTTATCGGTCCTTGAAACAATTAAAGAGCTTCTAATGGGATGAAAAATATCGGATCACCTTTGATAGGATAAAGGAATTCCTTTCCTCTGCCACTCTCTTGAGCAAACCTGAGAAGGATGAACCTTTATATTTATACCTGGCTGCTATCGAAAGCACAATAGCATTTGTCCTAGTCAAAGAAGAAGATGGGGAGCAATACCCGGTCTGTTACACTAATAGAGTTCTCCGAGGAGCCAAACTAAGATATCCCAACATTGAAAAGTTTGCATTTATTGTCCTCACATCTGCGAACAGTTACGTCATTACTTTCAATCTCACATTATATTTGTCCGAACTAACCACCCTTTGAAAAAGGTCTTATACAGAGTAGAAACCTCTGGGAGGTTAGTAGAATGGTCTATCAGGTTTGGGGAATTCGACATCAGGTACACACCATGTACTGCCATGAAAGCACAAGTTCTAGCAGACTTTGTGGTTGAGTTCTCTGAGGAGCATGGAGAGGGGAACCTAGAGGCCGAAGTAGCATGCCTTAACAATAATACCTGGTAGTTATACACTAATGGAGCCCTGGGAAATTTGAGGGCTGCCGCGAGCATTATACTACAATGACTTGGAAGCTGAGAATACAGTATGTCATTTGCCTGAACTTTACTACAACCAATAATGGTACTGAATATGAGGGCATAGGGCTGAAGCTAGCTTTAGAAGTACAAAATCCTATACTCCATATCATCCTAACCCACAACTAGTAGTAAACCAAGTAACAGGTTCTAGATGAGATTTGAAAAGATAATGGTCATTTTTTGGTGATTCTTAAAAAAAAGTCAGGATTTTTAAGAATAGGTGGAAATGGAGGTAATGAGTATCAAGTTATATATTTGTATATTTTAGGTCTATATAAGCTAAGTGTGTATTGGTAAAAATAATGGTTTGAGGTGATCTTATTAAGTATGTAAGTAATCATGTTAACATGGAAGAAATTAGTGTAGTATTTAAAATAGTCATTGGCTAGACACAAAAGGTTTATGAAATTATAAAGAACACTAAAATTTGGGGAGTATGATATGACTGGATGAATTTTACTTAGTGTTATTTATCAAGTCTTCCCGAATAAATAAACAAATGGACATAATAAACATATGTAGCATTTGCATGACATTGTTTTTATATGTACTCATCTTATGTATAATAAAATTTGGATTTATTAATTGCCTTTTGCAACACTCGTTTTAGCAACTGCTTGCAAATGTGAATGTATATAAGCACGTATGAAAGTGTTTTTAGTAGGTGTATATTCTTTATTATCTAGTTATATCAGTATTAAACCCCAAAGCACAACCTTTAATTTTTAAAGATGGATCTTGGTTTGAACTCTAGGGGGAATAAGAGGTGTTATTATGTAATTCATATGCAAGAGTTAGATATATAAAAAAAAAATCTTCAAGATCTATATAGCTTGGATAAATAATGAGATTACGATATAATTATTGGATTTAAAGACTTGATTTTTGCTTAAATGATTATACCCTTATATGAATACTTGGTTTTGAAGAACTCTGTATAGACCATAAGAATATTAGGTATTAATCTTTTTTAGCGGAATGAAATTGAGACAAAGGAATTATGACATTTTTAATATTTGATTCAATTCAATTTCGAGGACGAAATTTACTTAAGAGGAGTAGAGCTGTAACGCCCCAAATTTTAGATCTTAAAATGATATTATTTATTTGGGTCATAAATAGTATCGTTCAAGAAAGAAATATTTTATTTGAACCCAAAAATGATATTTAGCATAATTGATATTCATGGAGTTAATTAGATTTTATGTGATTAGTCTTAATTAATTTAAGTTAAGATAGTAATTTTTTATGACAAATTAAGTAATAAATTATTGTGAATAGTAATTTTTCATGACAAACTAAGTAATAAATTATTATAATAGTAGTTTATCAGTCTATGAATAGTATCACCAGTCTAGGACTTAGTATTATTTCAGTTTAGAAAAATTACTATTAATGTCCTTTATTTTATTTAATATGTTTGGAATATGTTTGCATGATTTAGGTAGATAGAAAATCTTTTATGAATATTTTTGGAGAATTTAAGTAATTAGTGAATAGTATTTTCTATTGAATTAATATTAAGAAAAATTGAGGAATTAATCTTATGGAGTTAATTGAATAAATATATGGAGTTAAATATTAATTTATGGATAATTATTTGGTGAATAATTTGGACCTTAGAATGTAAATACTGTGACTAAATCTAAGCCCTCCACTTATCAAAACCTTATGAATTAGCAATACATTGAATTGTTGACTTCCAAGTCAACAACACTTATCTTCTAATAACATTTTCTCTTCTTCTTCGTCATTCTTCAACGCCATTTCTTCCTCCTTCTCCTCCATGTTCTTTCATTTTCTCTAGTCACTAAACTACACTAAACCATTCAAATCAAACCATAATTAATTAATTAAACTTGAGGAATTAAGCTAGAAAGGTGGTATTTAGTGATTTTAATCAAAGAAATTGGAGTTTACTACTTAAAGGTGGGTGAATCTTCCTCCAAAGGTAGAGTGAAAGCTAAAGTTTAGAGCTTTCTAAGCTTATTTAAACTTGTTATAATAAGGTTAGTGTAAGTATTTCTTCATTTCTTTAAGTTTTCAATTTTTAAGTTTTAGGTGAAATTTTAATTACTTTGATGAAATGTTGGAATTTGTTTATTTTAATGTGATTTGGGATGGTTTCTAAACGTGGTAGCATGCTTAATTGAGAAGGGAAGCAATCCATCCCTCTTCATGTTATGAGGTCGAACCTACTTGGGTGAAGGGCTTGAATTTTTTTTTGATTTCTTTGCTTAATTTTGCTTCTAATTTAATGTTTGATAAATATGTATTGTGTAGTAGATTGCTAATTTTTATTTTACGTCCATTATGAATTTTTACAAGACTTAAAGAAAGGTTTAATTGTGTAAAAAATGAGTTTTATGTTTAAATGATGAATGGTAAAGTTTCTAATGTTTTATTTAAGTACTTTAAGCTTTTAAATGGTGGTTTAAATCTTTATCTTTTATTTTAATGTTTAAGAATTTTATTAAACTTAAAGAAGGTTAAGTTATATAAGTATATATTTGAAAAAGTAAACTTTGATGGTGTAAGTATGAAAAGTTGTGAATTTTTCATAAGTTGTAAGTTTATGGTAATTTGAGAAAATGATGTTTTGGGTAACAATAAGTATACAAATGTTTTACTTGATTTTGATTCCAAAAATGTTATATAATAAGTAATTCTATGGTGGTTTAAAATCTCGACTTGTACTTTAAATGTTTATGAAATTTGTAAGACTTAAAGAATGTTTAATTAATGTAAAAAAAAGAGTTTTAAGATTAAAGGATTATGGGTTTAAGTTTTAATGGTTTTTAAAAGTATTTTCAACTTGTAATTATGCTTATTTGAAAGAAGAGAACTCCATTCCTTTGTGTTCATGAAGAGGCCGAACCACCCTAGGATGGTCATGCATTTTAATGGACTTTATAAGTGTTTTGAACTTGAAACTATGGTTATTTGATGGAGCGAAACTTCTTTCCTTTTTTATCGTAAAAAGGCCGAACCATTTTTCATTTGGTAAGGCTTGATTTGATTCTTTTTAAGTTGGATTTTAAGCCTTTATATATTATGTTAAGTGTATGTTTTAAGAATTTAAGTTTTGAATGTATAAGTAAGAAATTTGATCAATTTTACAAGTTGTAAGTTAAGGGATTTTGAAGTAAAAATATTTAAGTTATAAAATAATTTATGATGAGAAGATTATTAAGAACTATTATGAATTAAGATGTAAAAAATAGATTTTGGGCTCTTGTATGCTTTGGTTGAAAATATGGTATGATTTGATTCAATTATGTAAGATGAGCATACTCAGCTTTGATGCCATTATGTTATTAAGCTATGATCATATACTAGTTCATAGATGCCTTATGTTTAAGTAGACGCACTTTATATGTATAAGTAGGCTTTTGAAGCCTTTATAATATGGTTGGCAATCTAAGGCCAAATACGATATGGTTGGGGACCTAAGGCCAAGTATAATATGTTATGAAATTTGATCTACTTATATTTCTCTTAAGTGTGTATGAGCCCTATGTAAGTATTATAAGGGACATAAGATTGTATTTTTATGATATTATTTATGTTTAATTAAAAAATAAAGATATATGTGTACAAAAAGGTAATTTTTTTAAGGTTGTTATTTTATCACTTTATGAATATAAGATTTCTTATGTTTATATCTTTTAAAAGGTATCCCTATACAAATAATGTGAGGAATATAAGAGTTGATTTATCAAAATCTTGATTTGAAATTATATGTTTTTAAATAATAAGTGTTTTTCACAAATTATGTTAAAGTGAAATATAATTTATATGAGTTTAAGATTTATTTTTATGATAATTTTGATTTCTTTTGATTATTTGAAAGTAAATTTTTATATTTTAAAATGGTGTTTTATATGGTTGATTATTATCTTTTTAAGATTATATAATTTCTGTGATTTATATTTTAAGGTATGTTGTTTGTGCAACATGGATTTTTATATGTTTATGAGCACCATTGAGTTAGATACTCAGCGCGTTGATTTTTATCACGCGTAGGCTAAGGACAATGAGTGTTGTTTAAAGATCCATAGTGTAGCATCAGAGTTAAAGGACATTCTTGGTAGTTGTAGAATTTCATTAATAAATTTAAGAGCATATGGCATGTATAATCATTAATTAAGAGGATATATTAATTGGGTTATGTAAGTTATGTGATTTTAATGTTTAATTATTTAAGCTTATGTTAGGGAGATATGTATGTAATTTATTCAATGGATGGATGTAAGAATAATTCTTAAGTTAGTAATATATGGAGACATCTTAAGATTTGTGATATATTTTAATGTCATTAGTTGATAATATAAAATTAAAATGCTAGAATATTTTTATAACATTGAGATTATAGAAGTGTTGCGACATTATGTGATATATTAGAGTTTGATGGGGCTTGGAGTTTTAAATTGAAAGTGCTTTGCTTTCGTTTGTTTTGACAAGCTCAGTTTTTAGGGCAAACTCTCGCAATTTTTCTGTAGAAATTTTTTGAAAATTTTTTAAAAAACAAGTTCCTTGCTAAACATATAATTACTTAGTCACTTCTAATTTATAATATAATTTGTATATTAGTTAATATGGTGCATCTGACACCAAATATGACGCTCGCCGTCTAATCCTCCTGGATTGGGCGGAGGGTGTTACATCGTGTTTATAATGCTCCATTACTCCAAAATGTTTTCAGTGACTAGTTTCTTCATTTCTTGTGGGACCGGAGAAGTTTTAACAAGATGGACAGGGTTACTTAGCATAAGTCTGGAAGAAGATAAAGCGGTCTTTATTATTTTCCCCTTTGCTGAGAATAAATCCTTGACAGGTGCTGACCTTTTTAGTGCTTTCTTAGAGCTTCCTAGAGAGTCCTTATAATCAAGAGTAGAAGTTTGTGATTTGGTTGCTATGCATGTGTGGGATTTCTTAGTAGTGGCGCCAAGTGTGGCAATAACTACAGTAAGAGTAGTATCAACAACAGTAGCATAATAGGGGGTGGTACTTGGCTTAGCCTTCGAATGGGCAATAATACTTTTAGTCTTAGGAACCATAGCAGGCTCAGGAATCAGTTGGGTAATAACATTTTCATTCTTAACAACCACAAGGTTCAGAAATTGCAGGAGCCACAACAACAGCAGGTGGCCCATTTGCATTAGGATGAGGATGATTCGGTGGTGGAAGGGCAACGTTCAGATTACCATGCTCAAGAACCGAGTTACCATACCTATCAAAAATCACAACATTCAAGGCATTCCTATCCTAATACTGGGCCATGATCTCATAATCAAACCTAACACGATATCGGGCAAATATTTCAAAGAGTCCAATAAAAATGATTAGAATCTTGTGCTCATCACTCTCGGTGATGACCAGGAAGAGTTCTGACAACCATGATGTCAACTCTAGTATTAATGGCCTGGTGATGACGACTAGAAAATCTAGGTGTGAGCTCCTGCAAGTGGGACACAGTAGCAAACTATAATTTACATTTACAAATGTGGATTTACATATAGAAAATAACAACGTCGTACATACACACACACATTATTATCTAATACAACTATTTAAATCATGTGAAAGTAGAAAGTTTCCAAACATATCCATGAGGTAATTATTTTTCATAAATAATCAAAATAACACGTCATTTAGAGACAAAAAAAAATACCAATAGACCCTTAGCGATCGCCTAGTTAGTGACAACTACTATGCAAGACCTTCCATTCATTGTTGATGGACCTTGAATTTGATAAAATAAATCCATCAAAGAATGTGATAAACACCATGCTACACAACATTTACATTCCAAAACCGATGAACAAATCAACCATTACAAGATTTTAGGAAATCTAGAAATATATAAATCATTCGTGGGTCATAAAATTGAACCTGCAAACCTATTGGCAGAGATCTACTCCAAATTGGCAGGGATCTACAAACCTATTAAGTTAGTCATACAACAAGAATCGCGAAAGCAACTCTTCAACTATTACATATGGAGTTTCTAATATGTCTCTGCCGATGGAATATATAACATCGAATTTGCTCATCAAATTTAATTGAAAAGGGATTTTTTTTTTAACAAAACATGAACATATTTGATAAACATGGAACCATAGTTGAATGCCAATCTAACGAACAAAAATTTGTTTGATTTTTTTGGAAACAAAAAAAGGAAAAAAAAACTAAAAAACTAAAAACATTAACAAGCATTATAAGTCTATCAAATGGTTGCCTAGAGCTATGTGATGGCAAATACATAGATTTAGACTTGCCCACAATAAAAACAAAAACCTCGAAACCAAATCCACCATATGAAAATGGAGAAGGAGAAAAAAAATTTATTTGCATCCATCAATCTAAATCTTAGCGATGGAAAACACTCCGATCTGGTGAAAAGGATGTATTAGCTCATGTGTATCCATTAGGTTGTGGAGCTATGGTTCATGAAAAGCAAACATATCTTCTCAAAGGGCATTCAACAACGAAAAAGATGGGAAATAGTGTTTGGAAAACAAAAGTACCACAGAATAGGACTATTTATCTTCCAATATAGCTAGATCATAACGAAGGAAATGGACAAATTTGGTCTAAAGTACAACAGTCAAAACCATTCATATGTGGAGTAGTAGTCAAAAAATAAAGAACTCTTTCAAAAAGCAAAAAAATAAAGTGCAAATGCTTTAGCATATGCCAATGGTTTTCACACAGATACTAGCTTTGTCAATTTAACACTTTAAAGTGAAAATGAAGCTCCGGCTTGGTATGCATTAAATTACATGGGGTTTGTGGCTTTTATATTAGGTGAGGTGCCAATGAGCTACGTAGTCAAATAGTCTAACTCATATAAAATTAAATTTTTGTTACCCTTCAATGTTATAACATTTATAGGGTTACGGGCTTAAGAGTCATTGTATTAGATCAGTTTTATATGGTGTTGCGTGACCTATAATACTTTATATGGAGTGACATTGATTGGTTATTCACGTATTTTTTATTAAGTGAATATTATAACGAAAGACCTTGTAAGCTATAAATCAGAATACCTTATGTATTTTATTTAACAATCATATATATAATATATCATTTAAAATATAATTAAGTGTTTAATTACACTTTGACAAGATTATTGTATGCATATTGTTTATGGACATGACATATAATTACACAAAATAGTCTTTTGAAAGAAACATACAGGTTACCCATTTGTTATGTACAAGAAAAAAATTCATTCATTTAGCATTTCAAAAAAATTTTCTAAACAGGGTAATGGAATTTAATTGTAATTGGTTCAAGTTGAATATAAATCTAAATTAGGTGGGAAAAAAAAATTCATAAAAGGAGTTATGTGTTTCACAAAACTCTGAACATTTTATCATAAAACTATTAAAAACAATGATTTCACTAGTTTGATAATTACTAACAACATCAAGGCAAGCAGTAGGGTCAACACTACTTTTGTATGAAAAGTCTTCCATTGTTGTACCATTAATATTTGTTTTCTCCACAGATTACGATATCGGCTCAAAATGGAATTGATCGAGTCGTTGCTGTATGACATCAATTTTCCTTTTCAGTTGTTGTTTAACTAGTCCTATGTCATCAGCAGTTGCTTATGGCAATAGTGCTGAAACGGTCTTCGGCACCTTAATTTCATGATATCAACAATATGCTTCCAATTCACGCCTTACCTCCCACAATCTACTCCAAGGTTTTTCCTTTGCTAGTATGTAAGCTCTAACATCATGCATTTCTCTACTATATGGGCCATAAAAAATATGACCAACAAATGAGTTTGACGTTGACGAGTAGTTTCTGTTATTTGCAAACTTTCATTTTTTTTTTCTCATACCATACCATATCATTCGGGTCAATATACGTGTCTGAATATTAATTATTTTCTATCGAGACTGACGATTATTTGTTAATACGTAAGTAATGGAGTTACTTAGTTTGATATGAAGCGATTAAAAAGAAATAGAGAAAAAAAATTGACAAAGTTTGTAAAAACCGTCGAATGTTTAATTGTAAGTGTATAATTGTCAACTACATAGAGATATTGTGGATTATATAGCAAATGTAGGCAAAAATAAATTTAAATTTTTGTAAGGCAATTGAACCTATTCAAAGGCTATAAAACTTTTACAACCTTAGTTACCGATGGCAGCTTTTTTCTACAATCACATGTATTATTAATATTCAGTCTTTGACTTGACTTTTAACATGAAAATATTAATTAATTTTTGTCTCCACAATCGGCTCAGATTAGCATTGATGGGGCCCAATTTTATCCAATTATTTGAGCTTGCTAGTGATGAGAGGCCCATTGACCAGTTGAAATTGAATAACGGCTTCTCCAGACACTGCAATGATGAAATTTAGCTAATATCCAAAGGTAATTTCCCTCCACTTGTGCTTGTGATCCAAGTCAAGGGCATAAGGCTTTCATTTACATGTCGAAAAATCGAATACTTCAATATTAACTTCATAGTTGATTCCAAACTAAATACTTGATTATATATATATATATATACAGTATAACAAAAATGGATTATGTTTGAGACTACCTATCTTGCTTTAAAGGTTTTATTGTTGCCTCAAATTTTGTCGTTCCGAATATTTTATACACTTGCATTATGTACCTTTTAAATTGCATGTTACAAATTATAAATAATAATAATAATAATAATATGATGTCTTTTCCTAAAAAAAAGTTTTTGATAAATCACAATGATAAAAAAATTAATTGAAAGTATGCCTATATTTTTATTAGTTACAATAAAATATATATAAAACGTATCAAGTAATTTTATTATTTTAATATAAAAATATCTTTTTATTATTTACAATTTTATTGTTGTGAATTTTTTTTTTAATTTGAGAATGAAAATTGGCTGTTATGAAGAATCAAAAGTTTTAAACAAACAAAGGCACAATAGGAGGGACTTTCTCAATCCAAATCCTCTCACAGTGAAAACTAAAAGCTAATTGATTAAGAGCATAAGCCACTCAGTTATCCTCACGTCTAACATGATTATAAAAAAAATAATGAAATTTACTAATGATCAAATAAAAAACAAGTAACCTAGTGCCATAATCAGTATTTAGAATTTTCTTACATTGAAGAACAATATTAGCCAACCTCATATCTAGTGCCGCTGACATGATCAAAATGGCAGCTTTGACTTTAGCATGGTTAGGCAACAAAGGGGAGGCCTGGATTTTTTATTCAGAGCTCATAACCGTGCATGTTACAATTAAGTGAAAAAAAAGCACAATGATCTCTATTTTTTTAATTATTTAAATGGCCTTTCAAATAGTGTAACTTTATTTAATTATAAAATATATATGGAGGAAAATTTTTTTGAGCAGTAGTTAAAGGTGTACACAAATTTATAGGATTTTCAACCTATTATTGAAAATTGTCTCCAATTTTTCTTTAGAAAATAAAATTAATTTAAATTCATGAATTTTTCTTTGAATATTGTTCCAAGGTAATTATACTACAATTTTAGTTCTTTACTTAAATCTCTTTATTTCAATTCGAAAGTTTCACTAAATCTATCACTCGTACAACCTTAGCCCAAAAAATAGTGACAAATTGATCATCCACAAAGAGATATCTTACCCATATCTATATTCATTTCAATATAAGATATCCAACTCTATTTAAATTTACGTAGAAATATTTATACTCATCACAAACTCATTTAGTATAGTTTATACCTATTAATATTAATATAAATTTATTAGAGTAGCTTAATTAAAAAATAATTTTTTTATCTGTCCAATATTAATATATCAAAAATTAAATTTTCAAATTTTAAGTAGGTAAAACATATAACAGGTATCAAAATTCTTAAATCAAAATCCATCTATAATAGTAAAATTACAATCTTACTTCAAAATTTTTTAATTAATATAAATATGCTATCTCTATATAACACTTAACAAAATGAGATACAATTACCATATAAAAACAATATTTATATATTATCACAAGAAAACATATTGATATCTTTTGTGTTTTTCTTTCTACATTATAATAGTCCATGGGTTATTTTTAATCTGCGATATTTTAACAAAATTGATCAAATTAAGAGAAAAATTAATTTTCCTTGTTTGGATACGGTAAATAAAGTTCAAAATGAATGAAAATTTTGATTATTTTTCACTAGGTTCCACGAGATTTTAATCTCTCAAATTTCAAGAGAAAGAATCATATAAAGGAAAATTAACAATGAATTAGTATATAAGAAGTTTCAATCTTAATCGATGAAAATTTCATTTTCAAAGTGAAATTATAAATAAAGTATTTTTTATTATTTATGAATTTCACTTATCTCAAGTCAAGTTGAACGATTTATATTCAAAGAAAAATAAATTTAACATGAAATTAGTCGAGTTGAAATTATATTATTGAATGATTTATATTACTCACCACTAAAAAAACAAACAAGTCGAGGTTTTCTTATTCAATGATGTTTCTATTTATAATATATTAATTTTTTTGTTTATTGTATTATTAAAATAACAATCTGTTATAAATATTGATTTTACATGTTTGTCCTTTTGTTCTAGTAATTCTACTTCTTTTGACTCTAAGGTACTTGGGCCCATTTCTCAAAATTTGGCAATAAAAAATTGATGTGCCTTGAAACGAATCGTTCCATCAATCATTTCCATTAATTATATGCATAAGAACTTCAATTAATTAACTTTAGTCAAGTAAATTATAATAACTCAACTAAAAGCAACTAATTAACTTGTTTACACATTGCATCATTGATATTACGCACAAAATAATTATCTCTGAAAAAAAAGATTTATATTTCAGTCGATGTATCATGCTTTCAAGGTTCTTTTGTTGTCTCAAATTTTATCATTGTGAATATTTTATATGCTGGCTGTAGATGCATAAATTTTATTTAAGTTAATTTAATTATTAACTTAATTATTTTAATTAGCCAATTAAATTATTGGTTAGTTAAATTAAATAATTTATTTTAATAACTCATCAAAATATTTAAGTGGTTGTTAAAATAAAATTATTAGATAAATATCATTTACTGCATAATTAAATAATGTAGTAAAGTCCAATAAAAATTAACCAAGTAGACCAATTAAATTAAATCTTGATTAATAAGTCAGGCGTCTACATGAATTAGGTGACACAACTGCAGCCAATAAGAGCTTGCTAAGTGGGCCAATCAAATCACAGAAGGATTCCCTCAAATCTCTATAAATATGAGGCCTCTCTTCACATACAGGGGATAGATGGACACACACAGAGACTCATAGAGTAAAAGACAGAAAAGAAGCCTCGAAGCTCTGTCGAACTCAAGACTACAGAAGTTCTCTCTCAGGTCCAAAGAATCAAAGTTCTACGTCTATTCAAGATCAGGTCTCCACGACCCTTGAATCGTCAAATGTTTGCTCTGCACCATTCAACATCAAGTCTTTCGGCCGTTGAATCGTGTTCAAGATCAAGTCTTTCGACCATTGAATCGCGCTCCCAACAAAGAGAAGAATCAGAGGAAAATCTTCATTGTAATAGGAGATTGCACATTAAAGATTGTTTCCACTCTTTACACATTATATTTGTATTTTGTATTTTGTTTCTTAAATTTCAGGAACAAATTTTATGCTTACAAATTTATGGCATGTCCAGTGAGACCTTCTCTACCTCTTATCTCTTCGCTTTACAATTCTTGGAGTTTCAACAAATCAGCTGAAAGATTCGATGGCACCAAGAAAGATCACTGTCACCTTGAAGGCTACACAAACTGGCGCTTCAAATCCTCAGTGCCGGATCCACTTTTGATTCGAGTCCTGATGTAAATACCAAGACAAAATCTATTGCGAAAATTTATGCTAAGACAATGCCTCTTCCTCAACAAACTGTTGTTGCCTCGTCAATTTGGGAGGAGTCAGTTGAGAAAGGTGTTCCCTAAAAGCGATCGACTATTGTTGTAGCAAACTCTTCAGATGTCATATCTGTTATAATGATTGGAACTATATCAGCTGAAGAACTGGATGCTTTGAAGTTGCAACTAGAAGCTCTCAATCATGCTCTGCAAGAGAAAGACCACCAAATTGCCTATCTCATGAACAGGCTGGATAGCATGATTGGAAAGAGTCAAATGTTTGAAAAGGATGAGTCTGCATCAAAGGGGTTCATCCCACCACCAAAAGAGACGCCATCAAGGGAGACCGGAGAAAAGGGTATCAAACTTACTGCTGATGGCTCGATCTCGATTATTCAATTGAAGGAGCTGATTAAAGAAGCCTTGAAAGATCAATTGGAGACTACAATGCAGCCTTCTTACACCTACTCAAAACCATACACTTTGAGGATCGACATGATAAGGATGCCATCAAATTATCAACCTCCTAAGTTTCAACAATTTGATGGAAAGGGCAATCCAAGACAGCATGTAGCCCACTTTGTGGAAACTTGTAACAATGCTGGCACGGACGACAATCTACTAGTCAAACAGTTTGTTCGGTTGCTGAAAGGAAATGCCTTAGATTGGTATATGAATCTCAAGCCGGGTTCCATTGATAGCTGGGAACAATTGGAGCGGGAGTTCCTCAATCGCTTTTATAACACCAAACGTATAGTTAGCATGATTGAACTCACATCCACTCGCCAGTGGAAGGAGGAATTTGTGATTAACTACATTGAAAGATGGAGAAGTCTCAGTTTGAACTGCAAGGATCGATTGTCTGAGTCTTCGACAATTGATACGTGCATCAAGGGCATGCATTGGGGCTTGCGCTATATCTTGTAGGGGATCAAGCCTCACACTTTTGAAGAGTTGGCTACCCGGGCACATGACATGGAGCTTAGCATTTCTAATCATGGGAATCAAAATTTCCTAATTCAAGAACCAAAAAAGGGGAAGATAAGCCAGTGGCGCCAAAATTCATCAAACCATTTATTAAGTCAGAGGGTAAGCAATCTATGGTTGTAACAATAAAGCCAATCAAGTTGCAACCTAAGCTTGAAAGCAAGCAGCATACAAAGGCCACCCCTCTTTAACTTATAGAAAGAAAGAAGGTTACGTTGAAGGAGAGGCAAGAAAAGAGTTATCTCTTTTCCGATTCTGATGTTTCAGACTTGTTGGATGAACTGCTTAAAGCTAAACTCATCAAATTGCCAGAGATGAAGCGCCCAGAGGAAGCAAATCGAGTAGATGATCCAAATTACTGTAAGTATCATAGACTAATTAATCATCTAGTCGGGAAGTACTTCGTCTTGAAGGATAAAATTATGGAGCTTTAGAGGAATGGTGTCATCACGTTTGATGAGGAGGAGGCGACTGCTAATATGGTAATAATAGTGGTTGGTGAATCGCCAACCTCAATAAGAAGAGAAACGGTTCAAGTTGAGGTGTCTGTTCTAAACCAAGTTTCCTTGCCAAATGAACTTAGCTTGCTACAAGGAGATGGGAGCACTGCTTGGCGCAATGAGCTTGCTGAAAACCAGTTTGAAGATGAAGGATGGACTTTGGTTACTTGCAAAAGAAGTAAAAGGAGAAACCTACTTCCATCTAAGGAGGCTCCAAAGAGGAATAAGGTGTTGAAGAAACTTGTCAGGTCAACACAACTGGGTTCCTCAGAAACTTAAACGAAGTCTTGAAAGCCAAAAGGGATTTTCAAATCACGGGAGGAAGACTGTATAAAACAAAAGCCCAGGCAACCAGTCACTTTGGCAGAATACATGCCGAAAGAGTTAATGGTTGTAAAACTTTCTTTTCCATGCTGTCATGTTGAAGGAGAGCTGAAACAAGATAGCGATGAGGAGATTCAGGAAGTAAAGGCTTACTATACTGCTGTGGAGAAAATCACCTTTACTAATGAGGATCGAGTGCTTAGTGATAAGCCCCATAATCGCCCTCTGTTTGTTGCAGGTTATATCTGTGAGAGGAAGATAAATAGAATCTTACTAGATCCAGGTTCAGCCGTCAACATTATGCCTCTCGAGACTGTTAAGGAATCGGGCATACCTATGGATGAATACAAGCAAAGTCGATTGATGATACATGGCTTCAACTAGAATGGGCAAAGGGCTGTTGGTAGAATTCAACTTCAGTTGCGCATTGACGAGATGGAGTCGAACATTCTTCTACATGTAATCAATGCAAGAACGACTTAGAATATACTATTAGGGTGTCCATGGATTCATGGGAATAAGGTGCTACCTTCGATTGACCATCAATGTTTCAAATAGTCTAAAGATGGAAAAATAAGAATAGTCGTAGCTGATTCAAGGCCATTTACTGAAGCTGAATCATACTTTGCTGATGCAAAGTTCTACTTCGAGGAATTTTCTATTGAGGAGATTCCATCAGTTCTTGAGGATGTTAAAGAAGACTGAGGAAGGGGAATCTTCCTCAAAAGAGGAAAACAAGGAGGATGCCTTAGCAAAGACAAGTCAAACAATTACAACAAAAATGAAGCTTCGTTTTGTACATGTCTCCAAAGGCAAATATGATTAATCTTCCTCCTTAAATTCGAAAGATATCATACAAGGCTTGAAAGGTTTGACTCTCTCGGTCACTAGTCTTGTTTCCTCTAAGGTTTTTAGGCCACCATTGAAGGGTTTTGCAAGGCCTTCCAAGAGTCCAATAGTTGAGCTTAAAGCATTGCCGGCCAAAAGAACAAGTGGTTTTGACCCTAATGCTTATAAACTACTAGCTGAAGCTGGGTATGGTTCTACTGATATGGCTCGACTGACAAAGGATTTCAAGAATGGTGATAGTGAACAACTATCAAATGGAATTCGCAAAGTATGGAAGAAGAAGAATACTGTTGATCAAAGGTCTAAGAGTGGTCTGGGGTATCAAGCTCCTACTCCTTTATGTTTGAAAATCAAAAGAGAAGCCTCTAATCACATTACTGTTGAAGAAGTAGAGGAGACAAAAAGCAAGGTCTCAAGGCCTTTTGTTTTCAGTCGATTAGGAGTTTCTTCAAATCATATTTCGATCTTGGATCGAATTGGAACTCTAGAAGGTGCAAAGACTGAAAGTAGTAAAACCTCCGTTCACTAAAGACTTGGGATATCAAAGCCAAGTAAAGGAAAGAAGAACAAGAAGAAGCAGTCTGTTGTTGCTATAGACTACAATGATTTGTGTAGCAACATCCCCTCTCGAATGAAAAGAAAAACTGAGTGGGTGGTGACTACGGGGTCCACGTTGAAGGCAAAGCCCCATACTGTGGTAATAACCGGCCAAGTCTCTCATCAATCTGAGGAAGAAGAACTTGATATAGTGATGGTTGGCCATATTACTTTTCAAGACATGAATCAAGGCCAAGATCCTATTGGGATGCTCTTTTGGCTTTGGAGGAGGAGAATAAAGCTACAGTTGATGAGTTGAAAGAGATTAATCTTGGAACAGTGGAGGATTCTCACCCAATTTTCCTTAGCACAAATTTATCATCTAAGGAGGAGATGGAGTATGTTAAATTACTTCGAGAGTATCGAGATGTATTTGCATGGTCTTATAAAGAGATGCCGAGGTTGGATCCTAAGGTAGTAGTCCACAATTTGGCAATCAAACCTGGGGTGAAGCCAGTGAAATAAGCTCAAAGGCGATTTCATCCAGAGTCGATCCCACTGATTGAAGATGAAGTTAATAAACTCATTGAAGTCGGTTTCATAAGGGAAGTCAAGTATCCTACTTGGATCTCAAACATTGTTCTTGTCAAAAAGAAAAATGGGCAGTTAAGGATTTATGTAGATTTTCGAGATCTAAACAATGCATGTCCAAAGGATGATTTTCCTTTTTCCATCATTGAAATTATGGTGGACACCACAATTAGTTATGAGTGACTCTCTTTCATGGACAGCTCATCTGGTTATAATCAAATCCCAATGGCTGTTAAGGATGCAGAAGCCACAACATTTCGAATGCCGAAAGGTATATATTGCTATATAGTTATGCCTTTTGGATTGAAGAATGCTGGTGCTACTTATCAACAAGCAATGCAAAAAATCTTTGATGATATGCTCCACAAAAATGTTGAGTGTCATGTTGATGATCTAATTGTAAAGTCAAAGAAAGCAACTGACCACATCCAGGATCTTTGACAAGTGTTTCAACGATTACGTAAATTTCAGCTAAGATGAATCCTTTAAAATGTGCATTTGGAGTCTCTTCAGGGAAGTTTTTAGGGTTCATTGTGAGACATCGAAGTATTGAGATTGATCAGTCCAAAGTTGTTTCAATCCTCAAAATGCCGAAACCTCGAAACATTCATGAACTCAAAAGCCTGCAAGAAAAATTGGCATACATTCGAAGGTTTATTTCAAATCTTGCTAGTCGATGTCAACCATTCAGTTGACTCATGAAAAAGGGAGTTCCTTTTGAATGGGATGAAGCGTGTAGTAATGCTTTTAAAAGCATTAAGTCATATTTGATGAATCCATTTGTGCTTAGAGCGCCAATACAAGGGCGTCCCCTTATCCTGTATATTGATGCTCCAGAATGCTCTTTGGGAGTATTATTAGCATAAAAAAATGATGAAGGAAGTAAGAATGCATTATATTATCTTAGTAGAATGCTAACTGGTGCTGAGTTGAACTATTCGCCAATCGAAAAGATGTGTTTAGCACTAATGTTTACTATAAAGAAACTGAGGCATTATTTGCAGGCCCATTTAGTTCGGTTGATTTCATAGGTTGATCCCATCTAATATTTGATGGCCAAACCGATCTTGTCTGGAAGGCTAGCAAAGTGGGCTCTATTACTTCAGGAGTTTGAGATAACGTACATCCCATAAAGAGCAACAAAAGGGCAAGCTCTTGCTGATTTCCTCGCAAACCATCCTATTCCTGATGATTAGAAGTTCTCTGAAGAGTTGCTGGATGAAGAAGTTTTCCTTGTTGAAGTTCCATAGCCTGGGAGAATGTTCTTTGATAGTGCATCCAATCAAATGGGTGTAGGAGCTAGAATTGTTTTCATCACTCCAGAAGGAGAAATTTTACCTTTAGCATTCAACTTAGTCAAGAGGTGTTCAAATAATGTGGCAGAGTATTAGGCTTTGATACTTGGCCTAGAAATTGCGGTTGACATGGGAATATCTAACTTGAGGATATTTGGAGATTCAAAGTTAGTTATCAATCAAGTACTCTCCTTGTATGAAGTAAGAAAGTCAGAATTGTTGCCTTACTTTAATTATGTTGTTAAGCTTCTCTCTCAGTTTGACAGTGCTTCCATCGAGCACATTTTGCAAAAAGAAAATCGCCAAGCTGATTCTCTAGCAAATTTGGCATCAACTCTAGCGTTGCTAGATGTAGAAGTGAAGGTGCCAATATGCAAAAGATGGGTAATACCACCTATGTTGGATGTTGAGCTTAAAGAAGTGGATGTTATGCCCGTCTATGAAATTGATAAGGAGGATTGGCGGCAACCTCTTGTCAATTATCTGGAGTATGGAAAATTGCCAGATAATCCAAAGAAGAAAGCTGAAATAAGGCATCGGGCTTCTCGCTTCATAAACTTCAAAGGTACGCTTTATCATCGCTCTTTTGACGGAGTCTTCTTACACTGCCTTGTGGAGGAGGAAGCTATCAAAGCTTTAGAGGAAGCGTATTCAGATGTTTATGGTGCACATCAATTTGGGCCAAAGTTGCATTTTCAGATTAAAATGATGGGGTATTATTGGCTAACGATGGTAACAGATTGCATGAATTATGCTAAAAGATGTCAAGAGTGTCAATCACATGCAAACATAATTCGTCAACCGCCTGAACCGCTTCACCCAATAGTAGCATCATGGCCTTTCGAAGCTTGGGGATTGGATGTTGTAGGACCACTTCCAAAAAGTTCAAGTGGCCACTTATGTGTTATTGCTACTACTGATTACTTCTCAAAATGGGCTAAAGCTGCTCCATACAAAGAAATCAAGAAAGAGACTGTGGTGAGCTTTATTGGAATGAACATCATTTATTATTTTGGTGTGCCTTGATACATCATAACTGATAATGGAAGGGAGTTCTACAATAAAGCCATGGACAAGTTATGTGAGCAATTCAAATTTAAGCAGTATAATTCGTCCATGTACAATGCACTAGCAAACGGGCTCGTAGAGGTATTCAATACGACTCTGGGAAAACTTCTCAAGAAAATAGTCAATCGATCAAAAAAGGATTGGCATGAAAGGTTAAGGGAAGCATTATGGGCTTATCGAACTACATATAGAACATCAACTCAAGCAACTACATATTTGCTTGTTTATGGTGTAGAAGTTGTTCTTCCTCTCAAAAAACAAATTCCATACTTTAGAATTGCCATTCAAGAAGGTCTCTCTAATGAAGACAATGCTCGGCTTCGCCTGCAAGATTTAGAAACACTAGATGAAAAATGGCTTGAAGTGCAACAACGTTTCGAGTGTTATCAAGCCCAAATGTGCAAAGCTTTTAATGAGAAGGTGCGAATTCGCTCTTTTCAAGTTGGTGGTCTAGTTCTAGCAATGAGAAGACCAATAATCATGTCACGATGTATGGGTAATAAGTTCCTTTCAAACTGGGATGGACCTTATGTAGTTCAAGAAGTTTACTCAAATGGAGCATATAAGATAATTTATCAAGATGGAGTGCGGATCGGGCTAATCAATGGCAAGTTTTTGAAGAGATATTATGCCTAGAAACTCAATAGAGCTCTTGGCCCACATGAGCTAAAACTGTGAAAGGCTAATAAACACATAAAAAAATCTCTTGTAATTGAACTACGTTATGACTTTATCCTTAAAAAAAAAGAAGGTATGTAGGCAACTTAGTATTACACTAAGTTCAGTCACATAAACATACAAAAAAGAAAATCTCTTGTAATTGAACTACGTTATGACTTGATCCTTAAAAAAAAAAGGTACATAGGCAGCTTAGTATCTTGCCAAGTATAGTCACAAAAAAAAAAAACATCAAAATTGAGTGAGGAAAATAAACGTGATGAGTAATTGATGAAATCAAATTTTATTAATAATGAAGAAATTTGATTACATTAAAAAAAAGACTAAGCAAAATCTAAAAAAAAGAAAGCTCCTATGGACTCCATTCAAGCTGCTCCAACTCATTGCGCTTGTCAGAAAGTAGTTTTTGCAACTTAGAGAGAGATTGCTCATCTTCTTCACTACGAATTGGTATAGCTTCAACTTTGGATATTTCCTCATGAACTTGAGAAACCATGGTTTATTTCTCCAAGACATCACTTTTCATACCTTCTAAGGAGGACTCAAGTACTTTCTTCCTTGAAGTCAGCCTGGCCAGTTCTTTCTCAATTTTGACAAGTTCATCCTCTACAAATGAAGCATTGGCAATGACCTCTTTCTCAAGATTTAAAGAATCATCCAGTTGCCCTTTTAACTTCTCTAATTCCTTCACCTAAAATTCTAATGAAACACTTGAAGAAAAAGAGGATTTCAGCTGTAAGAAATTATTTACAAGTTGGAGGTAGCCTGTGAATTGCTTTTTAAGATGGTGGTATCAAATCCTTCTCCTTTTTCAATACCATAAAATATTATATGGGCTTGTTCAGCAAGGGAAGGAACATGTGCTATAGAAGTCCGACCAATTTTGGCTCTTAATCCCTTCCATGCCATTACTGAAATTTTATGACGACAGTCAGTCATAAAATCATTACCACAAAATGCAAACATTTCAGAAGTAGCTGGACAACTCATGTCCTTTGTTTGATGAGCATCTCGTGGTTTTTCGCCATAAAGACCAGTGCCAGATTCTCTCAATGGAGGATTCCCATCAAGATCCTTCGAAGTAATTAAGGGAAGATTGAAATAAGTTGGCCCAAGTATAGAACTCATGCTATCTAAAGGCAGTGCACAAGGTTCGTCATCACAAATCACATCATTGAAGCCCATCTGCAATAAGAAATTTGAAAAAAAAAAGTTCAAGAGATCGGAGTAAAAAAAAAGAAGTTTAGAAAAAAAGAGGTTAAAAAAAAGATAAGCAAAAAAAAAGCTTACCAAGTCATCAACATCATAAAGTTGTTGTGCTGATGAAGTCTGCTTGTTTCGATTTAGTTTCTTCCAACAATGGTTGAAATCATGCTGCTCTTCATTTGAAGGAGATGAATTAAGCATATTCTTTTTAGAACACCTTTGATTGGAGTGGGAATTCAATGCTTCTTCAGCTATTTTTGGAGTGGTTGCAACTTGAGTGGAGACGTCATTGTTTGAGGGCTTTGACTCATCACTAGCTTCTATAAGGGAATCTTTCTTTGTAGAAGTGCCAACAGTTGCTTATGATTTCATCTTCAACATAATTAGCGCTTCTCCTTTATCTTTCTCCTTATACGGTTCAGTACAAGAGAAACGACTATCAAGTCTCACTAAAGGAATAGTTAGTTTAGCACCACTAGTCAAATGAACGCAAGATTCCCAAAGCTGTATGACTGTTTCCAAACACACTTTTGCAAAGGATATGTCCATGTTACTAGAAAGATCTTGGCAATAACCCAATTGTCTACTAAATCTATGGGGGCTATATGACTCAATGAAGTATTGGTTCTTATAGTGCAAAGTCAAGAAGCTTGAACGAAGATTGATGAAGTGTTCCACTTTTAGTGAAGATAACTTGCAATTATCCTCTAAAAGGTCTTTCTTCATTACACGAGATGGACCCAAATAAGCTTTCCTTTCCATGAAAAGTTTGGTGACTTCAGTTTCATTATAATATTTGGCCATTCGTTGTCCACTATAGGAAGTCATTCTAGCATCTCCATCAATATCATATGTAAAATGCGTGTCAAAATGGTTAGCTAGCCAAGTATAAACATAATGGAAAAGTTATGAAACTTCACACCTCTTCAAAGTTATTGCAGTAGAGATTGCTCGAAGGCCTCTATAAATGCTTGCCAAAACAGGAATAGCCAAGGAAAAGGTTCCACCAGAGGCAATCCTACTTGTAACTTTGAAAGTACTTGGGCAAATAAGATTCATTGGATCATGTGGAAGAGCAAACTTGCAAAGCCAAGAAGAAATGAAAGCGGCCAAATAAACTTCTTCTCGTAGGTCATCTTCTATGTTTAGAATCTCAAAAGGCTTTTGCTAGTTTGCATCTCGAGGTAACTTATTGCCAATAACACCTGAAGGATTAAAATTCTTCTTTGGAGGAGCAATTATCTTAGTGTAGTCCTTTTCAGGAGGCTCAGGATATCTAACAGAACCGCGAAACCAAAAGTTTATCCAGTTGTGAACATTCAACTCAAAGGTATTTACAACTCGTTAGGCATTTTTGTAGTAAGCATAGAATAAGTATTTGCAGCTTCGTGGTAAGAAAGGAACTCCATTTCCATCAACTCCAGTAAGATCTGCAGCTGAAGGAATCATCTCATCATAAAATGAGCTGTGGATTGGAAGTCCACCTAGGAACTTTGAATCCAAAAGAGAAATTGACTCTTCTCCAGTTGAGAGGAAAAGAGTATTTGTTGAAGCACTCTAATATTCACAAAAACGATGAATGACGTTGGGGGAGCGATCATAAGTGAAGAGTGATGCGAACAAAGAATAATACACATTGACTTTCAGAAGTAGTTGCTTGTTACTTGCCAGCACATCTTCAAGCCACTCCCAATAGCGTTCGACGAATGAAAATTCACTAGAAAATTTGAAAGAAGGATACCAAGAAACTTAATTATTATGGATGCGACTCCTCAAAAGTGGAAGATTATTTGATGGAGTTTGAGGCAAATGAAGTGAAGATTGCAACAAAAGGCATTGGACACACTTAACTACTTTATGTGAAAGTTGGAATTCACATGATCATTCGATAGTCCAATCCATAAGATGAGGTATGTCAACTTTGCTTGATGCATTGGCTTCCAAAAATTCATTAGCAGATCTTTGAAAAGTGAAGATTATTCTAGGATTTGAATCCTCTTCGTTGTCACTCAAAAATTTCATACATGGAATTTTGCGTGAAGCTGAAAGATCAATTATGCGAACCATTTTGATGAAATCCCAAAAAACAGCTGACTGCCTGAAAAAAAAATCAGAAGAGGACTTGTTAAAAAAAAATCAATCAAAATTGATTTTGACATGTCTATGGCAAATATAGTTCATATGAATTTAGGGGAAAAAAATCTATCAAAATCACATGATCAACTGTGTTTAGGCCAAATTAAATTCGCTAATTGTTGATTATCAATTGAATCAGGCATGTAAATTAAAATCAAGCATGTGAGTTCATGGTCATCAGTTAAGAATTTAAAAATATATATTCATATATATATGGGTATAAATGAATAAAAATAAAATAAAAAAAATATATGATAAAAGAAAATGGAGAAATAAAAAAATAAAAAAAGGGAAAAAAAAAGCTTTCTTCTTCTCTGTTCAGCGCGACAGGTGAAGCAGGCCATCGCTCTTCTCCGATCGAACATCTGGCCACCAAACCGATGAAGCTGGGTGGGGATAAACTCCCTGGACGTCACTGATCTCGATTCCGGCCTCCATTTTGCCTATCGGAGCATGGCTCAAGTGAATCGACGTCTTCTTTCTCTTGCGGCGTCGTTTGCTTCCTCCGGCTAGATTTTCCGATCTCTTGCAAGTTTTGATCATCGAGACGGCCATCGGACGACCCTCTATTGTTGTTGACTCTGTTCCGATTTGCTTTCTCACCAGACAGACCTTCCATTGCACGAATCGAAGCTGTGAAGATTCGACAACTTCTTTCCTTTGATTATCTGGCCAAACGGGTCACGATTTTGATAGTCTGGCACTGGATTTGAAATCCTCACAAAATTTCAAGTGTTTTGATCTGTTTCACGTTGATTTTTGGGCAAGATTAGTTTTGCCAATCACCGTGCCTGGCTGCGGCAGTGGCTCTCCGGTGACCGATCGGCGATAGTCCGACAAGAACTTCAAGCAGCAGATTTCGCATCTCACGTCCTAAGTCCAAATTTGAAATCCAATTTTTGATGGACAAAAAAAAAATCCAATATTGGATTTAAATGCATGCATGACAATAATATGCACATATGGAAAAATACTACATAAATTGATGGCAGCCAATGTCCTTGATTTAATATACTGCTATCAATTTATAGATTTTTTATATAAAAAAAGAGCATGGGCACATGAAGATCACAGATTCCAAATTAATGCAAAGCAAATATCAATTTGACACGTTTATGTAGTCATCAATTCAAATTAATGCTGTGAATGACATTCAAGTTAAAAAGAAGAAGTAAATTAAAGTAGCTAAAGTGCGGAGACAGTAAAAAAAAAAATCAATCTCATAAATTGAATTAGCTGTAATTGAATTGAAAAAAAAGGGGGAGCGTACTTAACAATTGAGTGTGCGCCAGACGATTAAAATTGCTGCCGACTTTCTTGAAGTTTTGATGTAAGAAAAAAAAATATTAAGCAGGAGAATCCCTTTTATATAGAATTGTCAACTCCGAGTTTGATAAGAATTTAAAATTTTCAACTTCAAATCTGACAAGGATTTAAATTTTTCATCTCCGAATCCGATAAGGATTTAAAATTTTCAACTCCGAATTTAACAAGGATTCAGATTTTCAATTCCAAATTTGACAAGGATTTAGTTTCTTAACTCCAAAATTATAAGGGATTTAATTTCTTGAAGGACAAAAAAAATAGGAAATTCTAATTAAAAAAAATTAGAATTTCGCTATTCGGGCTTTAAAAGAAAAGGGCCAGTTAAATTGAAGTTGCCAGAAAATGTTAAACTTGAAAATTCAAGTTTAAAAAAAAAGAAAAAAAAGGAAAAAATCATGCCAGAAAAAAAAGGGGGGCATGAATTAAAAAAAAAATTCTTCTTCAAATTTTCAAGACCCATTCAAATAAGTTTATGAACAAGTCTCAAGGGGGCATCTGTAGACAACTGAATTTTATTTAAGTTAATTTAATCATTAACTTAATTATTTAATTAGCCATTTAGATTATTGGTTAGTTAAATTAAATAGTTTATTTTAATAGCCGATCAAAATATCTAAGTGGTTATTAAAACAAAATTATTAGATAAATGTTATTTACTGTGTAAATAAATAATGTAGTAAAGTCCAATAAAAATTAGCCAGGTGGACAAATTAAATTAAATCTTGGCTAATAAGTCAAACGTCTACATGAAATAGGTGACACAACAGTAGCCAATGAGAGTTTGCCAAGTGGGCCAATCAAATCACATGGGAATTCCCTCAAATCTCTATAAATAGGAGACCTCTCTTTTCGTATATAGGACACACACAGACTCATAGAGAAAAAGGCAGAAAAGAAGCTTCAAAGCTCTATCGAACTTAGGACTCCAAAAGTTCTCTCTCAAGTCCTAAGAATCAAAGTTCTACGTCAATTCAAGATCAAGTCTCCACGACCCTTGAATCGTCAAACACTCATTCCACATCAATCCAACATCAAGTCTTTCGGCCATTGAATCGTGTTCAAGATGAATTCTTTCGACCGTTGAATCGTGCTTCCAACAAAGAGAAGAATCAAAGGATAATCTTCATTGTACTAGGAGATTTCATTAAAGATTGTATCCACTATATTACAAATATAATTTGTATTTTGTATTTTTATTTCTTAAATTTCAGGAACAAATTTTATGCTTACAAGGACATAGCTAGATGGATGTATGATGCAGTAATTCCTTTCAATGCCTTTAATTATCTTAGCTTTAATACAATGATTGAATCCATTAGGCAGTTTGGTTTATGATTGAAACCACTTAGCTTTCCTGAGATATGAGTTCCTCTCCTTAATAAAGAAGTAGATTATGCAAAAGGGACGTTGAATTCCTTTGAGGAGGAATGAGCTAAAAATGGATGCATAATCATAGGAGATGGTTGGATTGATAAAAGCGCTAGAACTCTAATAAATGTTTTGGTGAATTCTCTTAAAGGATCAATATTTCTTGTGTCTATTAATGCATCTGAGTATGCAAAAACTGGAAAAAAGATGTTTGAATTGATCGACAATATAGTGGAGCGTGTTGGAGACGCAAATATGGTACAAGTTGTGATTGATAATGCCTCTAACAGTGTTCTTGCAGGTAAATTAACTTCATTTCACTTCACTTACTTTTTTTCTATTTAATTTTATATTTAAAATTTATTCCTTTGATTTCAAATGTAACAGGAAAATTATTGATGGCTAAAAGACCACATTTATATTAGACTCCATATGCTGCCCACTGTGTTGATTTGATGTTAGAAGACATTGCTAAAAGTTTAATATCAAGAATACAATTAAAAGAGTTATTGCCCTAAATTCTTACATTTATGTGCATCATGGTGTCAAAAATATGTTGAGACATTTCACTGGACAAAGAGATCTTGTTAGGCCTACTGTGACTAGGTTTGCCACTATTTTTCTTACTCTTGAATGAATTCACAAGTAAAAGGTCAATTTAAGGAAGATGTTTACTTCAGAAGAATGGACAATAAGTAAATGGTCAAAAGAAGCTGCAGAGAAGAAAGTCACCTAGATTGGTTCGTGTGCTTCGATTGGTAGATGGTAAGAAAAAGCCTCTAATGGGATACATATATGAAGCCATAGATAGGGATAAGGAAGCTATTACAAAGGCATTTGATAAAAAAAAGAAAGAAAAGTATGCTGAAGTATTCAAGATCATTGACAACAGATGGGAATGCCAACTCCACCACCATTTGCATGTAGATGGGCACTTCTTGAATCCAAAGTTTTTTTATTCAAACCCCAATGTTACTAAAGATGTAGAGGTTATGAAGGGAATGTATGCAATGACACAAATGTTGGTTGTCAACCATAAAGATCAAGACAAGATTAGAGATGAATTGACATTGTATCAAAATGTTGAAGACTTGTTTTGAATTGAAATGGCAATTATGCATAGGTAGACAAAAGCACTAGGTAAAATTATCCACACTTGTAGCAATTAATTGACATGTTCACAAATCTCATTGACTGAGTTATTGTGTTTTGTTTACCTCTTGATGAAGAGCTGAATGGTGAAAATCTTATGGATCTGCTATTCCAACATTGCAAAGTTTGTAATTAAAGTATTAAGTCTTAGTTGTAGTGTATCTAGTTGCAAGTATAATTGGAGCATATTTGAGCATGTAAGTAATGAAACTTCCACCACTTGTGTTATTTCATCATGAGATATTATTTATAAACTCGTTTGGAAGTTGAAAATAAATAATTCTCAGTATTTATTATAATTATTTACATTGCATTGTAGATTCATACAAAGAAAAGAAATTGGCTAGCTCAACAACACTTGAATGATTTGGTGTTTGTGAAATATAATTGAGTATTGAGATGCCGATGTGATTCACGTGACCGCATTGACCTTTTTTTTTTAGTAGATATAGATGATGGTAATGAATGGTTGATGGGTAGAATGAATGAAGAGCAAGTGGAAGAAGATGAATTTGTCTTCGAAGATGATTTACTCAAATGGAGTGAAGTTGCTAAAGTAATTAGAGTTGAAGAGAGTGACCATTTTACTAGATCAATTAGGGGAAAAAGTGTTGCACAACCTACACCAACTTCTAGTCAATTATGAAGGGAAAAAGGAAAGACACCTTCAAGATTGAAGACAAACACTCCTTTTGTACTTAGAGATGAAGATGAAGATGTTGATATTGAGGATGAACTGCAAGAAGATGAAAAAGATGATTTTCAGAGTGAGGGTGATTAATATAACGATATTGATGAAGATGATGGAGAAGAAGATGATTATCTTGATCTAGATCATGATGATTGATGCACTTTGAGTAGTTTTACGTTAGTCAATATGAAGTAAAGTAGGAGTGTAACACCCACTGCCCAATCTCAGAGAACCAGACGGTGGATGCTACATTCGATGCCGAAGCACCGTCTTATGTCACTTACTAACTCTAGACCACATATTAGAAGTGGTTAGATTTTCATAAAGAGGCAAGTAATTAAAAATTTTAAAAAAATAAAATTTAAGAAAAATTCCTACGAAAATTTCGCAAGAGTTTCCCCTGAAAATTAACTTGCCACACAAAGAAAATTTACACACTTCCAATATCAACTTCCAAACTTCAACTCCAAATTATTACAAAGATCACACAACACTTCTAGAGGTTATATTAATTCAATTAAGTTCTAACATAATAATTCACCATTCATTCTAAAAATATATAACATCATTCATACACCATACATATAATCAAATTATAATACTTAAAATATCCACAAATCTCATTAATTACATTATCAATATTTACAATCTCAATATTGTCTACTACAAGTCTAGACATGCCATAATTCATATAAATACACATGTCCTACCAAAAGTTATACTTTTACTCTCATGTTGCCCCTTAAGTCTTTGAGTAGCCCCCACAGCACACAACCTGCGCGTGATAAAAATCAATGCGCTGAGTGGAAGACTCAGTGGTGCTTAAAGATTATAAATTAAAATAACCAAAAAATGCCAAGTAATAAGTCTCAAATCAAACATATTTTAAACACTGAAGACGTACTAGTTAAATCCGAATATTTCAAAAAACCATAAAGAAATTCACACCTTAAAAATCTATACCAACTCAATATAAATAAGAAAATATCAAAAATACCAATATGTTTCCAGTTTCTTTATAACGAAATAAAATTCCTTTTTTTTATTATTAAGGCTCGTACTAATACCGAATGAATATAAGTAGATTCGATCGTGGCTTATGAAAGCGCCACCGTGGCCTGTGAAAGCACCACCCACCAATCACACAATTGTGGCCTGTGGAAGCGCCACCATGGCCTATGAAAGCACCACCCACCAATCACACAATCGTGGCCTATGAAAGCACCACCGTGGTCTGTGCAAACACTACCACAAATAATAAGTGCGTTCGCCTATTTATAAGAGTTGATAACTCTAGCATATGATCATAACTCCACCAAATAGAATGGGCTGATAACCCAAGCATGCTCACATATCGCAATAAATCTCATCATACCACATTTCAATCATGTACAGTAGAGCCCAAAAATAAATGCATTCTTCCACAAATAGTCTCATTTCTCATTCACCATTCCTTATCTAAAAATATTTTATAATTAACACTTATTATTTCGAAATCACTTAACTTACAACTTGTAAATGCACTTCAAAACCTTTTGTATTTAAAGCCAAAGCCATACTTTCTTAATCACAAATAATCATTGCTTAAAACACTTAAAGATCAACATTTAGAAGACCAAAATCATGCCTTACCTACTAAAGAAGGTTTGGCCTCTTTATGAAAACAAAGGAGAAAAAGCTTTCTCCATCAAATGCCTTAATCACTACCTCAAAAGCATTACTCAAAATCATTAAATCCATTACTTAAAACACTTAACCATAAAACTCAATTTACCATTTCAAAACCTTCTTTAAGTCATGAAAAATACTTAAACATTGAAATTCAAATTAAAGCTTTAAACCATCACCAAATAACTTATACACAAACTCATTTAAGTTGAAATTAAACTTAAAAATCAAAGAAACACAATGGCCCTTAACCCCACCAAGGTTTGGCCTCTCTTCTAAATCAATGAGGAAATTACTTCTTTCCATATTAATTTCATAAATCATAAAGAAAACCTCTTCAAAATCTAATTACAATCAAAGAAAATCAAAATCAATAACAAAAATCCAAGCCCTCCCTCTAAAGAGGGTTCGACCAAAGAAGGGAAACAAGGAGGGGTTGCTCTCGTTCCCTTCCAAGAAATCCATTATACTTATTAAGCATGGAGAAACATATTAAAGTAATCACAACACATTTTTCCAACTCAATTCACACAATTTCTCAAAAATTATACAAAATCTAAAACTTACAACTTAAAGAAATTGAAAGTATTATTGCACTAACCTCTGAATCAAGCTTTAAGAAGCTTAGAAAGCTTCACTCTTGAGCTTTTTCTTTCCCTTTGATGGAGGGTTCTCCCACTTCTTCAAAGTAGGAAAAACTGCACATTAAAATCAAAATTACAAAAGAAAAGAATAGAGCATGATTTAATGCATTAATTCCATGGCTAATCCTAGAATTCTACTCATTAAATCATAAAATTCAAAATTCACAACTTACTTATTCAATGGCAACTTCAATTCTTTTAGCTTTTAATCCATAATTTCAACTTCAACTACTTAGTTCTTAATGATTAATCACTATTCTATGATTTAATTAGGTAGTTTAGTGGTAATTTATGGTAGAAAAATGAAAGAAAATGGAGGAAGAAGAGGAGAAGAAGTTGGCGTGGAGATGGTGGAAGAAGAAGAACATGAAGATGTGGGTGTTGCTTGGTGAGTGGTAGATTTTAGGTAGAAAAGTCAAACTTGACTTTTTTATTTTATGCTAAATCAAAGGCTATGATCAAGCCCTAAGTAATCACATCCAATGGCTCAAAATATTTCTCAAATAATTCTCTTCCAAATATTATTTAACTCCACCAATTTATTAAATTAATTCCACAAAAATAATCCCTCATTTATTCCTTAATACACTACACTAAAAATAATATTCATTAGTTGCCACAATTCTCCAAAAATATTTATAAAATATTTTCTACCCACCTAAATTATGCAAACATGCTCCAAAAATATTAAGTAAAATATTAGACACATGTAGTAATTTTTTCGGACCGAAATAATACAAAGTTCCGGACCGATGGTACTATTCACTGACCGATAAATTACTATTAACAACACTGAAAAACAGTCTATTACAAGGAGCATTCTAGAATTTTAATATTTGACATGCTTTTATAAATTTTCTATATATTATATTACAAACATCCTAAATATTAGATTGTGTGGTTTTAGATTCTATATGGTCTATTTTATGATTAGGAATCTTTTTTCTATTCTAAAGTGTTTTTTCATTTTTTTTTTCTTTTTGTGCCTCACTTCAATAATGCACGCGCCTTCGCCTTGTGCTTTGCGCCTAGACTCCATGAGCCCTTTGTGCCTCGGTGCTCCTTGTGCCTTCAATAACTTTGGCTATTACAGACTTAGTATCAAAGTCAAGCATTGTTCCTCTTATTGGTGGTGGCACAAACCTTAGTGAGGACGCTGAGTCCCTAAAAAGGGTGAAGTGTAACATTCGCACTAGATAAGAAGCTAGCTTGAGATGTTAGCTTATCTTAGGTAGATCCCACATCATCTAAGCATAAGGTATAAGTGAAGTACATAAGAATGGGCACCCTTAAATTAGCAAAAGACTTTTTGGGCTATTGAGTTGGTTCTAGCCCAAGGATAAAATCGTATGGGCCCGAGTGGATTCGGCCTAAAGTAAATAATATCTTGCTAGGCTTGGGCTGTTACATAAACTCCCAATGAGCCATCCTCACACGTGCTTGCCCTCTCAAATGTGTGCACTAGGGAGTCGATCCCCCATATATGGCCGACCGGTCTAATCTTTACTTGACCAACCTCTCATTTTTTTTATACTCTCTTTTCCTTCTCTTTTCTTTCCATACCAATAGGAGGCCACCCTGTGGTTTTTCACATCATATATCATTATATGCACATGGGGGCACCGATCTTCCCATATGTGCCCGATGGTATCAAATGCCACCCTCATAAAGCCATGGTGACCCAATTTATCCTAATTTCATACAAACAAAGAATATCATTATCACAACACATGTAATCAAGAAGTACAATTAAATGCAAGTATATCAAACACATAAATATTATAATGAAAGCGCACAAATAGAGATTCATATACAAATACAAATAAATATAAAAGTAACAAATGCTAATAATATAATAATTGGTACTTGGAAAGTAAATCAATAAATAAATATACCAAGCACTATATAATTATGATTTATATATGATGCAAGTGGTATATGCTAGTTATTATTATTCACAGTGATAGATGAGAAAACACTTTGAATTCTGACTTGTTGGAGTAGTGATTGAACTAGAGTGATTCTACAAAATATAATTGGAAGGATAGGAAAAAAAAATGCATTCTCCTAAATAATAATAATGGATTATCCGAAATAATACAACATGTTTAGCAAGTAGAAGTAAGCTTAGATTCTATCAAAATTTCGAAAAACCCTCCCCTAAAATTGGATTAAAACTACTTGTTTGTATAGTTAGCATATCATAGTTAAATTATGCATTAACAAGCTAAAAACTTCCTTCAAAATTAAATTCATATAACTAACCAATTCTAGCTATCTTTAATTTGTAATCTTATAATTAGCTAAATATCACTAAATAACTGAAATCAATCATAATACTAGTCTTATGAATAATTAGTTTCTAGAATTTTTCAGATTCCAAATCTTCTAACAAATTTCAAGTCATTTTAGTTAATCTAGCCAAAGTTTGTCATTTCTAACTATAAGAATTATTCTAAAATTATTTAGCATACAAAATAATTAAGCTTTTTTTTTTTTATTTTCATCTTCGAAGCCTATTTATCAAATTTGCGTTGATAAACAATTTAATTATTGAATGAAGTCAATTAGAAATTCTAATTGCATATTGAGAATCTACAGGCCAAAATATTCATTCTGAGTTTTAGGGTGTTTCGATCACCGAAAAACTTTGTTGTGTGCGAACATCACTGCCGTCCACAATGACCTGAGGGTGACAGTACCGGAGCTCAAAAATCTCTACACCAATTTGTTCAATATTCCATGATAATTACAAGTTCCTTATAACTTTTCGCAAATCGTGCCATTATCTATTGAAATCCCAAATTTAAATATTTGAAACCTTGATAAAATTTCTTTAAGGATTTTCCCCGAATCCTACAATTAATTATCTACTAATGCAAGGAAATCAAAGAAAAGGGTGTTAAGAAATAATGATCGATCTACCTGGTTGGAAGAATTCATTGGGGAAATCTGAAGATGGCCAGAGAAAGAGACAGCAATTGCACCACCTGCGATTTTCATCTCTCTTTGTCAAACGAGGGCCAGTTCCATCATTAAGAACTGAAGAAGAGGAGGATCAATCAAATTGAGAGGTCTTAGTGCTGCTCTTAGACTGTGAAATGGCTAGAAATGGTGGCTGCCACATTGAGGGTGGGTTGCAATCACAGCTTCACGAGGAAGGAGAAGAAAGGGAAGGAGTTTGGTTCTTTCTTAAGTTTTAGATGATTTTAGGTTCAATTCAATTGAAACTTCTAGATTTGAGTTGATTTGCTCTAGTTAATTTGGTTTGGATTGGTTCAAGTTGATGTCTAGACTATTCTTTGGTTTGCCAATGATTTTTTAATGAGTTTTCTTAATGTCTACAGAACTTTTTCTTTTTTAGTTTGTGTTAGTTCTATAATGATTTCCTAGGGTTCTCTTTTGTTTTAATTAGATCTCATAAAATATTAATTGATAATTTATTATTTAAATTCTTAATTTAATAAAACTGATTTTCAAGTTTGATATGGGCTTAGGCCCAATATGATCTTCTGGGCTAAACACGATCCATCCCAAGTAGCTCCGTAAGAAAAATTTTAGATTTTAGAGTTTATTAATTTTTGAAAGTTTTTGAAAATAAAATTACAGGGTGTCACAAGTATGGGGTTAATATGAATATTAATTTCATGCTATAATATCAAAGAAGAAGGAATTATAAGATAAATCAATAAGTACAGAACTAAGGCTAGGAGAGCCTTCCAATTCAAGTTAATGCAATACTTATTTCTTACTTTATCTAAAATCAAAATGCATTTGATTTCACATTTTAATCTCATAAAATGATTTATGAATAAAAAGAAAATATTTGAATAAAAGGTTTATGAATTTCGAAAGAAAAAAAAGTATAATTTGATACCTTATGATTTTAACAATTTTTTAAATATTTAATTGAAAGTTGTTTATATGAGAAAAGAGATTATTAGCCATATATTACCAGTAGTATGAGGGGTAGCCATGAGTGAATGTTTTTAACAATGTTTATTATAATGAATTTTTGCTCAATGTGTTTTCAATTATATTTAATATATGAAATGATTTATTGTAACACTCTCTGATGCCACATTTTATACCATAGACACATATTGACTTACTAACTTTACGTAAAAATGTCTTTTCTTTTGAATCCCATCTTTAAAGGAGGTTGGTTTATAAAGATGTTAAAGGAAGAAGCAGAAGACTCAATATTAAATTTTCTGAAAACGAATTAAGTTTTAAGAATAATAAAATTATATTTCAAAATAAATTATAGGTAAGTATATCAATTGAATTCATCAAACAATCTAGGAAAAATCTTATAGGAAAACTACAAGAATTTTCTCATCTTTAAAAATAAGACTTATTAAAAATATACAAAATCAATAAAGGTCTAAATCACATTTAATACAAGTATACAAGTTATATAGAAACATCATCCACCTCATTTATCAAACCTTTAATCCAACAAAAATTCAAATTTAAATCTTAGTTTCAAGTTCTCAAATAAAATCTTGAATCTAAATCCAAAATCTCAAACATATAACACGAGAATTTAAATCCAAAACAAACCAAGTACTTAAACATATCTACCATAATCTCCAATAGAAAAACCATTACTCTCATTAACCCAAACTAATGCATGCCATGAGTTTGATATGGAGACTCATACTTAAGATTGGATGTTTGAAAACTTTCTCCTTGGTATATGGGAACTCGAATCAACAGTAAATCAAAATCTTAAACCTACACGATATAAAAATCATCACGCTGAGTATAAAACTCAATGGTGCTCAACATTTATATCCAATCCATAAACACAAAACAATTATGTTTTACTGAAAACTATGTTCAACAAAGTTATCTAAGGTTCAGTGTTCAACGTGTCATACTTCATAGATTTACAACCTTATTCTATTCATCATGCATATTCTATGTTCATAAGTACATATAATCCAATAGACATTAACATAGTTCATGCTTCATAAGCATCTTAGTTCATGCACATTTGACATATTCATTGGTAACTTGTATCTGATAAGTTTGTTTCAAATCTCAATATAAAAGAATACAAAAACTCAGGTATCAATTATAAATTTCCTCATATTCCATGTGCAGACTTTTTTGAAATTTTATCAAAATATAGACTACATCAGAATGAATTCGGAATATATTCCTTATCAGATGGGTTTATAGCATATGTACATCACGATATTATTAGAACATGCACCATAACAGACAAATGACAATCTTAATACTAAATCAAACCATTATTAGCATCATTGACAAATCAAAATATCATTGGAACGCATATACAATTACAGAATATTTTAGAATACATACTATTATAGTATAATATCAATCACATTCATTTAATCTTTTTATCTTTGGGCCTTATTAGCAACTCAGAAGAAACATAAGCAAATAGGTATCAAATTTAGAATCAGAGTGACATAATAGCCAACAAAATAGATTAGGCAAAAGCCTATAGTACAGTGGCATAAGCCTACAGAACAGTGGTGTACATTAGCAATTTAAGTGGGACACTCTGTGTTCAACATATGATCATAGCTCAAATCCAGTATTCAGTAGCATGATTAGTATATTCAGTATCAGTATAGCCACTTTCATACAACTATTTAACCAAGTATATAATGAGGGCTCAGATGTTTAGTTTATAGTTCTTTATATTTGTATCCTAGTCCAATAATAGATATAATCTCAAAAGTTCAAATATAGCATCACAAACATTCATAGACATACCTAATTACGTCTTCAACCTGATTATACACAAAGGAACTCATAGGTCACTATGTGTCTCAATACTCATAGCATATTCACCATGTTAACATTTAACACTCATAGTGTCAATATATCTATATAAATATATAAAAGTTGAGTCCTAAAAACTTATGTGGCATCATTTTAGAGTATTAAGGTGTTTATATGCCAATGTTAATCTATTGAGTTGAAAATAGTTTTTATATTTTAAAAAATATTTTTAATAGAGAATTTAATTAATATCATTAATATTTTAAAAATTTTTCACTTTCTTTTTATAAATAATTAACAATGTCATTAATATTTTTACGAAATTTGTATAAACATCTATTTCAATATAATTGAAACAAAAAAAATCACATCATACTTTCAACAAAAAGAAATGGATTCCTTACAAATAATATAAGACAATTTTCATTGAATTTAATAAATTTAAACTCGATCAATGTGGTGATAGAGATAAAATTATAAAGTATATTCAATTCTTGATGATCAACTAAGGTTTAATTAAATTGATACGTATGTTATCTTTTATGAAGGGAGATGACAATATTTCTCGCCCTATTTCAAATCAGGGAAAACTTTAATGAAATTTTTTTTATATTTTTAATCGTTATTGAATTTATGCCGTATTTTAGACCATTTATTCAAAATCAACTCAATAATAACTGATATTTATAAAAAATTATTTTAAAACCTACTAAAATATTTCTAGAAAATAAAAAATCCAAGATTAATTATAAACTTGATTTATGTATGTATATGTTTAAAAACCACAAAAAATATCTTTTTTTTATTTTATTTCTTTGGAAATTAGTAAGTATAATATATTTGATATTTGAATTATTGAAAGTGATTATTTTTTTATAATAAAAATAATACTTTTATTTTTAAACATCATATAACATCTGCACGCAAAGCGCGGGAAGACGACTAGTTATATGGGGAACAAGTACTCAATCAACGCACATACTTGTTCCATTCATGCACTATATTAATCATAGTGTCACTCTAACAAATAAGGTATAGAGAATTATTCTTATCACTAAAGCACTATAGCAAACAACTTAATCGTTTATAACCATCAACTAACAAGTATGATGAAGTATTAATCAAAATCCCATATTTAAATAGCTTAGGCCTTCAATTCTAGATAAATAGGCTAGAAACATCAATTTTCAATTAAATCATGTACTAACATTCTATCATCCTCAATTACACAGCTAGACCTTCAATTGATATAGTCAGGTCAATTTATCAAATCTACATTAAAACCTCAATTGACTTTGAACACTTAATCAATGACATATATAGTCTATCAAGCTTTATCACTAATTGTTACATGCATTATTATAAACTTAAGTGACCTAATTACCTTTTTGAAAAATGCATAGGTTTAGCCTATATATATATATATATATATATATATATATATATATACACTCAAGCTAAGTCAATTTCAATCATGCAATTAAACTTACCATTAATCAATTCAAACATCATTTATACATAATGCACATTCAATTACTCAATGAGGTCCAATCAAGTTCCCTAATTTAAGTGAAGGCCTAACACCTTACTTTAACATTCATTGTGAATTAGATTTTTCCTATGTCCAATTAAACTAATTATTGACAACATTATCATATAATTTATTAGTTAATATTAATTAGACCATGGCAATCAATACCCTAAATGGTTTGGCCCACATTTCAAGTTTAGCATATATATCTCATTCTTCCAATTTAACTTACTATTCATTTACTAAGTCTTCTAATTATACAATCATACATCAATTCCTCAATTCAAACACCAAATATACTAATTATATATCTAGTTACTTAAATTAGCAATAATTATGTAACATGCATAGTCATATACCAAACAATGTATCATTCTTTAGCACTTAACAATATGTATTAACTCATGAATGTTTCACTTAATATATCAAAGTTGTTCATACACTTTGTTCTTGCATAAACCCTAGGCATGCTTATCTAGATCATGCCATCATAAAGTTTCTTTCATCAATATGCATATTCATGTTTTTACGTTAATCAATATCTGCGTTTTCATGTAAGATTATAATCTCATTTAGAAAAGGTTTTAATCAGAATTACATTATAGACAAGTTATGTATGCATTTGGATCATTTAAAGGTCTTGAACATGACCTTACATAGAGGGGACAACAAAGAGCATGGTGAGGCCTGTCGGGCAGCATAGCCGTGCCAGAAGGACAAATTTCACACCAATAGTCAGTAAAGAGCACAGGCTAGACATGTTAGGAAGCATGGCCATGCTAGAAGGTCAATTTTAGCACACTAACATCCAGTAGAGAGCTTGTGTTGGTCGTGCTAGGCATCGTGGCTGTGCAATCTGGATTTTTCTAGATACAAAGTTTTACCATTTTTAAGCCTTTAAACATAGTATATCAAACTCTTCTTTAACAAAACATACATTGACACTCAAATATATATATATATATATATATATATATATATATATATATATATATAAAATAAAAGTAGAAATACTCAAGCAACATTAATTATTTCAATCATAATATCAAACTTAGTTAATTTAATCACTTACACTAAAAACCCAAAATCAATCACATAAATTATCTACTTATATTTATGTAGAATTCAAGCAATAATCATATATAAATGCTGAGCACTAATGTCTAAATGAACAATATAATGCTCAATTGCTTCCAATTTAGGCTTTCCCTTTGCCTTTATGAACCTTTGATTGATCACTCCTTTGCAATCACAAATTAGCATAATTAATGTATCAATAGCAAAAGTAATACTCTAATTATACAATTAAACATTAATCAACTATCCATTGAATGTCTAAAATCAAAATCATAAGTTATTTTGAAAATCAAAAGTAAAATCAATTAGAAGCCTTACTTGATTTGAAGAATCTAAACTTGTGACTTCCACCAATTAATCGCAAAATCACTTACTTACTTAATCTAAACTATTAATACATAGTTTTAGATTTCTATTTTTCTAAAAGAAAGAAATAATTAATGGAGAGAATAAGGAAGAAAGCTTCAGTCACTCTTAGAAAAAAAAGAGATAGGAGGTGCATGTAATAGAACAAGGAGGCTATGGCCTCTTTAAGTAATTTTAGGTTTAGCAATTAATGTTTTTTTATTTATTAATGAATTAAAAAGTAGGGCATGACCCATGTTAAATGGGCTTTCCAATTAAAATAAGATAAAAATCAATTTAAATAGGTTAAAATCATTTAATTGAAAGCCTTTAATCAAAAATTGAGTCAAAATCAATTAACACTAATGGTTTTCCCCTAACTTCAAAATATAATTCAAATCAATTTAAACTTAACAATTGAAACAATAATTTCTCAATTTCAAATAATCATTTTATGAAAATCATACTTGCACTACATGGTTCACACATTAAACACATAAATCAATAAACCACTTATCAAAATTGAAAATAGCACCAAATCCTTAATCTAGCACTAATGATGAATCTATCATGTTATCATTCATAGTTCCAGAGATCAGGGGTGTCACATTTATAGTCTTACAGCAGTTGATAGACATGGTTATTGCCCTGCCAATACCACTTTATTTGCTAAAGTTGATATTGTGATTGATATGGAAATAAACGATAAGCAAATGATTTTATTCCCTTATAAATGAGATTGAGATTGTCCCTCTTCTACTGAGATATAAATCACAGAGTGAGTTTAAGATAACTTTATCTTAATGAGCTTGTAGGACACTGGTGGCCCTTTCGGATAACGTCTATTAAGTTGTTAAGACTAAATTGGATTTTGTTAAGCTTCTTGAATTGATGCTTTTCCTATAATTACGATGCTTTACAACCATTTTCACACAAAGATAGTTATTGATTTTAGAGTAAAGAATTTCTATTACTATTATTGATGTACTTTCTTATTAAACTCTTTACAAAGTTGAAAGAAAGATTGATTTTCAAGAAAGATTAATTGAAAAAGATTTTCATATAAATCTTTACTTGTAGTTATAGTTAACATTGGAAAAATGTGAATTTACACTTGATTTTATATAAATGCACCACTAAGAAATTTGTTTAGTGATAGTGGCTTTTGTACTATAGCAGGGAAAGGAAAGGAGAAAGCAGGAGAGTGAGTTTTGCTAGTTGCAGGATTTCTTTTTTATTATTGTAAATAAAAGAGCTACTACTGTAGTTATTGTATATAGTTCCTTTTTGGAATCTTGTATGATGAATAGAATATTAGCATAATAGTCATATATATATATATAAGCAAAGATATGTAATTAAAATTTAGATAAACTCTCAATGCTAGAACATAGTACAAGCTATATATATATATATATATATATATATATGTTTATATTGTTACTTAAAGTAACTTACTCTTATTATTTATATATGAAAATAAGGTCAATCCAGTATGTAACTGCATTTCAATTAGGCTTATGGGTTATGGAACCATTTACAATGAATGAAGTTGCATAATTTGAAATAAAAAATTTTATGATATTATGAGTACTTTTCCGGATATATATATATACATATATATATATATATATAAATGTATATTTTTCAAAATGAAGCTTTTGATCCTACTTCTAAGTAATGTTTTGGAAAATAATATAGCTAATAAAGATTTTTGTTTTGAAATTGCTTTTTTTAAGTCCTTATAGTATGTTTATTGAGTTCTTATACAAAGTAAGTGCTTAATAAGCATATTACAGGTGACATGCCATGTCTTATAGTAGGATAAGGTGTGACGCACTCCTGCTTCACCTAATTTTTAAGGAATTCAGTTCTCGAGACCCTCATTTGGCTAAAACTCTATTCTACTTTCTCCACAAAACTAGTGAAAGTAATAATTAAAGTTTATTTCAGTTTATATTTAGTTGATTTTCTTAATTATTATAATAATAGTGTATCCATAATTACAATAGAAATGTTGTATTTGTGAAAGTTTTTAAGATGAGTAAATATGAACCTGTGGATGTTGCATGTATTAGATATTTGATGATAAACCTAATGAATATGCTTATGAATGCGATTGAAAACCCGTGTTAAGCTCATAAGAGTATGAAAATTTATGAATGGTTGATATGTGTGTATTTGTAGTTGAGCTATGTTTAGATAAATGTTTAATTAAATGCTTGCCAGATAAACATTTAAAATGGGCTTAAGGAATAATTATTAGTGTCTCAAGCTTACTAATGGTCTCGATACCTTAAGCTTACTCGGGCCCTACTGTCAGTCCAACCCATAATAATAGGTCATCACAAAGTTGGTATCAAAGGATAAGTTTAGAGAGTAACCATTGATACTTAGGATTACCTACTCATCTAACATGGTCTTTCCTTGCTTCTTCTATCAGCAGGGTCCGTTTAATGGTGTTGCTTTAGGATGATAAAATTAAATGAATATAAATGTTAATAGTTGGGAATTACCTTGATATGAGATCTTTGATATCATGATTGAATATGAATTCATCATAATATTTATGGTAAATATAATTATATGGGCTCATTCAGAATGCTCTTGATAACAACCATAGATGAGTTGTGGTGTTAGCACATTAAATAAAGTTAGAACAAAACTTAGTGATTAGAAAGAACCTTCGATAGAAAATTCCATACTGAATTCACGTAACGATCAATAAAGGTGAAAAATTTTACAAAATAGAAGTAAATCATGCTCTAGTTACAAGATTCGAAATCCTAAAAACAAAATTCTCATGACTGAGAAGTTATAAAGAGCATAACAACCTACTGATAGTTGTGTAGACGCTTGATTTTTACCCTTAAAATGGCTCAATGATGATAACATTTTTTTTAACATAAAATTGAATCAATACTATTATTCGCTCTGATTGTCAGACTGATGGTTTGTCGATGAGATAATGCATGTATTTGGCCATTTTTTATTTTTTTATTTTGGATTTTTCACAATAAAACCGGGTGCTGGAAGTGCTTGGGTCTATCCAGCATGCTCCCTAATGCATCTTCTTATTTTACATACCACCCGGTCCAATTTAGTAAAGATGGGCCGGCCCAATTTTAGGGCCAATTAGTGGCATTTGCCACCTAGGCCCCAAAATTAGGGCAACACTCCCATTTGCCTCTAAATGGGCCTTGGGATTAGTGCCAAAGGGAGGTTTTTTTAGAAAAGCTAAGGGAAACTCTATCATTTTTAAAACTCAACTATTAATAAAAAAAACTAGTGTTTCTTTTTAGATTGATAGTGTTATTCATTGATATTCAACAAAAACTCCCTTATCGGTAACATGAGAATCCACAAACACATTCATTTAATCTCAATCTAAGACTTTTGGTTCAAGAATCAAGCTTTTGGATGCTCTTTCATTCAATCCCCCAAAACCTTTGAATTCTTTCAAAAAGGAAACTTCTAAGAGCCTTTAAACTCTCCTTTCATCTTTTTCTTCTTTTTTTGGTGTGAAAACACCTATTCTTTATTTAGTTGGGAGAGAGATCTGTGAGCAACCAAACCTTTTGACTTTGTTAGAAGTGGCGCATGCCATAGTGCAAGGGGCGAATGCCCCTACGTGTGGCATATGCAACTTCTCCCATAATTAGAATGCCCAATTTTTAATTATGCAACACTCTGATTTGAGTAAGTTCTGAGCGCCACATTGTTTGGCTCATTCCCCTCTTTATATGGTGCACACCACTTCCATTATGGTGCACAAACTTCATTTAAGAGGTTTAGAACATTAAAAATCAATAAAACATACCCGATTTGGTATTCCACTGGTTAAGCAACAGAGTTTATTATTCTAGATTGCGTTTTTGATAAAAAATGGATTGAATAAACATAAACTAACAAGAAATGGGTAGTCACAAGTATATTTGTTCATCATCCATGATGAACATCAAGGATTTGAATCTAAATCTTGGTTAAAACTTTAAAATTATTGCATTAAAGTTACTATGCTTTACTTTTATGCACTTTTAACTTTCTGTCCTTTAAATTCATGTACTTTTATTCATTGTTTCATGATTATTATTGTGCTAACCCATTAAATATTACCTTGTGAATATAACATGCACCATATTACCATTGATTGAATGAATGTATGCTTCTCTTTCATTACCTTCAAATAAAGAATTCTAAGCCACCAATTGCATAGTACTGATAATTTCAATTTGCATAAATCAAAATATCTCAACAACGAATTTTGGTATTCCAAAATTTAGGTTTTTTTTTTCATTACAATCAAACTTGAAAAGCATACACAACACTTAATTTTCAACTTTTACAATAGCTACCACAAAATACAATTTCATAACCACATTATCTAAGCTACTTGACTTCCCAACAAGTAGCTATTCATAACCACAAAAACCATCAGACAAGCTGTCGGGCAGTAACAAATCAGCTTCATCTTCTTCAATGTCGCCTCAGCCCCCTTTTTTTCTCTTTCAATGTTATCAAGCTTCCTCAACAGACTAGAAATAACCATCCTCGATTTGAGTTCCACAACGGGATCCACCCATTCAATGAAACTACAATAATTTACAGTCTAAAAGGAAACAAAATTCATTTCCTCTCAGATTTTCTCACCATTTATAAAATTCTACAAAACAAAAAAAAGCCACTTACACCATAGTTCATGCATCTCGGAAAGCGTCTCCCAAGGTTACTCAATGTCCATGAGGTCTTAACAACAGCTTACAGTCCACATCTGCATAGTGTATGCTAAACCACGTTCCTTTCAGCGGTTGCTATAGAGGATTCAGACATAATAAACAAAACAATTAGAGCAAAAAGAAAATTTCATCAAAGTGAATGTAGAAGAAAGAGAGAAATTTTTAGATTTAGGGTTTGGGAAAATGGGGCTTCATAATGTGGAATGAGGAGAAATAAGAATTTAGAAAGAGGTGAGGAGAGAGAATAAGTTTAAGTTAAGTCAAACTTGGATAGGTCAGGAGAGAGGAATTTGTATAAGTCAAAAGTCTGACACATCAAAGTTGATGTGGCGTCTTCTTTACTACAACAGCCACTCTCTCTTCCACGTTAGCATCCCGTTAAATCTCTAACGGCGAAACTGACATATGTACTTTTTCATAATGTTAATTAAATTTTATATATATTTGCATAATAAATCAAAATTTAGAAATGCCATTGTAATATGTGCTATAGTCTAGGTACCATGGGTGAAATTAAGCCTATGCACTTGACTTCAGATGAAACTTTCAAGTTGAGAAAGAGTATGATTTTTAATACAAAGGAAGATGTCTAGCCTACAACTAAGAAATTCTCTATTAAAAATAATATTGCGTATAAAGTTGAAAAATCTCAGCCAAATTATTGGGTCACTAAGTGTATAAGGTTTGAGGAAGGTTGCCTATGGAGATTATGAGTGATGAAAAGGCATTCTAGATCATATTCGATAATCAGTGTTTATAAAGGACCACATACTTATTGTGCACCACTAAGACCGTAGGCAATTAGACTCTACCCTAATAAGTGGTTGCATTTTGGAGATGATTGAGATAGAACCAAAGTTAGATGTTAATATAATTATTGAAGAAGTTTGAAATCGAATTCATTTCGAGATTTCTTACCAAAAAGCACGGTATGCAAAGAAGCTTGCATTGGCTCATATTTTTAGTAATTGGAAGACTCCTACACCAAGTTGTTGTTGTATTTCAATGCTCTCCAAACTTAAAGTCCAAGAACTATGACAGAGCTAAAAAGGGAACATTTGAATAATCCTTTGAAGAAGAAGTTTAAAATGGCTTTTTGGTCTTTTAAGCCTTGTATTGATGGGTTCAAGTATTGCAAACCTATACTTCTTGTTGATGGAATATTCTTATATGAAAAATTTCAGTAGACACTATTAATTGCAAGTTTAGTGGATGGCAATAACAAGTTATTCATAGTTGCCTTTGCCATCATTAAGGGAGAAAATAAAAATAGTTTGAGTTGGTTCATTCGCTGCATATGACCGTCATTGATAAACATGGTATTTGTAAGATATCAGATTGCCATATTGGTATTACACATGTTATGCGACATGAATCAATGGATTGGTAGGAACCACTTGCATATCATCGTTATTGACTCCGCCACTTTACAAGCAACTAAAATACAGCGTACAGGAATATTACAATTAAAAATTTATTAAATTGCATTGGTAAGCTAACTTTAACAATATCATGCATTATAGTATTAATTTGATGGCCAAATATATTTAAACATTTCTAATGGATGTAGGGAACACATATCAACTTCAAAATTTTAATAAACGAATGCAAGCTATCCTTGATAAGGGTAAGCCTTCTTTTGATTGGGCAATGCAATGTCCATTTAAGAAATGGGCATTGGCACATGATGGTGGCAGAAGATATGGCAACTTAACTACTAATATTACAGAGTGTAAATAGTGTAATTAAGAGGGTGAGATAATGCAAATAACTTATGCTGTGCAATATACATTGGCTCTGTGTGTTAAGTACTTCAAAGAAAGGAGGACCCTTTATGCACATGAACTTTTTGATGAAAATACATTTAGTCCAGAATGTATGATATATATATATAAAGGAGATGTAGAGATGGGGAAAAAAGGCAAATGGTCATAGGGTTACAAAGTCTGGAAGTCGCACCGGACTTGTGACACCCAAATCCAGTTTCGTAAAAAACAGAATCTTAAAAATGCATTCTTTTAGTTTTACAAAAATGACTTTAAAAAATAAAAAAAATATTTCGGAGGAATCCTATAGAAAAACTGCGAGAGTTTCCCTTATATATATATATTTTTGTAAAACTAAAAGAATGCATTTTTAAATTGTCAAGTATTAAGTATACCAGTTTAACACTTCGGTGTTAAACCTAATGTGGCCCTTAAGATTCCGTTTTTTACAAAACCGGATTTTGGGTGTCACATTTAGTGGTATCAGAGCATTAGGTTAATTGATTCTAGGATTTAACTTGTTTTAAGATGTAATATGGGTCAACTAATTTACATGCCCTAAGAGACTGTTAAGGAATATTCCTCTGATGTTGTATCCTGTGGATCTTTATGGTTATAGGTTCTTTTGGGTT
>CANUEX010085643.1:0-10710 GCA_948099535.1 Jatropha multifida | reverse complement strand
AATGAGTAATTTGATGTTGGTTTAATGCTCTAATTTGAATTCTAATGTTTTAGTAATTTTCATGACTTAAAGAAGGTTTTGAAATTATAAAATGAGTTTTATGGTTAAGTGTTTAAAGTGATGAAATTAATAGTTTTGAGAAATGGTTTTGAGATAGTAATTAAGGTTTTTGATGGAGAAAACCATTCCTCCCTTATTTCCATAAGAGTGGCCGAACCTTCTTTAGTAGGTAAGGCTTGATTTTCACTCTTTTCAAAGCATTGATTTAAGTATTTTATACTATATTATATATATGATTTGAATATATCCATTTGAATTTATTAAGTATGAGAAAAGGAGAAGGTGGTTGATTTTCGTAAGTTGTAAGTTAAGTGATTTTGAAATAATGAGTAATTAAGTGATAAAGTGTTTTGTTTAAGAATGATTTGATTTTGGACTCTACTGTATATAAATGAAATATAGTAAAATGAGATTGATATTGATATATGAGCATGCTCAGGTTATCACCCCATTCTATTATATGGAAGCTATGATCATATGCTAGGGTTATCAGCCCTTATAAATAGGGCGGACACACTTATTATTTGTGGTAGTGCTTGCACAGGCCACAGTTATATGATATGTGGTGGCGGTTTCACAAGCCACGGTTATGAGACATGGGGGTGGCGGTTTCACGGGCCACGATTGAATGAATCTGGTTATATTTCTTTTTTGTATGTGTACGAGCCCTTAATTAAGAATGGAATTTTATTCTGCTATAAGAAAATGAAGATATATTTGTATTTATGAATTTCCTTAACCAAGAACATAATTTTATTTCGTTATAAGAAATCGAAAAAATACTTATATTTATGACATTTTCCTTATTGTTATTGGATGATGTATTAATCTTTAAGTGTGAATTTCTTTATGATTTTCAAAATATTTTGATTTAATTAGCACGTTTTCAGTGTTTAATATATATTTGAATTGAGTATTTTGAAACATATTTGAGATTTGTTACTTTGGCATTTCTTGCTATTTTAATTGATATTTATTTAGCACCACTGAGTCTTCCACTCAGCACGTTGATTTTTATCATGCGTTGTGAGCTGTGGGGGCTAGTCAAAGACCGAAGGAATAGCATTAGAGTAGAAGTATATATTTTGGGTAGGCCATGTATTAAAATGTGAATTATGGCATGTATAGACTTATTGTAAACAGTATTGAAGTTGTAAATATTGATAATGTAATTAAACAGATTGATGGTTATTTAAGTATTTTGATCTTATTATATTTATGGTGTATGAATGTTAATATATTTATTCTTAGAATGAATAGTCTATTAGCATTATAGGACTTATGTGAATGGATACATACATTTAGAAGTGTTGCATGTTTTTTAGTTTTAGGGATTGGAGGAGAATTTATATTGAAAGTGTATATGTTTTCTTTGTGTGGCATGTAAATTTTTAGGGGAAACTCTTGCGAATTCTTCGTAGGAATTTCCTTAAATATTATTTTTAAATTTTAATTACTTGCCTCCTTATGGGAACCTCTATAATTTCAATATATGATCTAGAGCTATTAAGAAAGATAAGACGGTGCTCTAGCACTGAATGTGGCATTCGTCGTTTGGTCCTTCGGGATTGGGCGGCGGGTGTTATAGAAACGTTGGTATGATTTTTTCAATCCGAATAAGTTATTTCATAATTATTGAGTCTTGATTTGATTCATGCATTTCACGTTATTAGTATGTTCATTGATGCAATATACGATTTTGGGTTTGCAAATTGGGAAGTCGTAACTTAGGAAGTCTAATTGTGGAATTTCATGCAATAGAGTTCTAATTGCGCCATGTTAATTGAAATTGGATTTGAAGGTGGTGCTAATGTGATTTTAGAATATTTTTCCTAAATTAATATGATTTTTCCCTATTTATTGGTTATTTAAATGGTTAAATTGGTATTTTAAAAGAACTAATGGTATTCACAAATAATTACTTGTATTTATTATTGACTGCTAGAATTTAATAATCAAATGTGATTTATTAATATTGGTTGGTAGTTGTTTTAATTATTAGTATTAATTAAAATTATTTGTCAAACATGAGTTATTGAGATTTTATATGTATAATTGGTTTTGGAAAATAAAAGGAATTAATTTATTGTTGGTTTTTACAATGGGTAGGTGCAACTTATAGGGAAAAGGGAAAAAAATATATTAAAACCTAAAGAGCCAGCAGCCTCTTATTAATCAAAAGGAGGAGCCACCACACTCAAAACATGCAGAGAAAAGAAAAATAAAAAACAAAGGTGCAGAGAGCTTTTTCCTTCTACCTCCTTGATTTCTAACATAAAGCTTGAGATTTAACAGCAAAAAAAGAGAATTAGAGTTGGGGTTAGTAAGTTTTTCATGTGGTTTTGGTTCAATTAAGCTGTATTTGCAAAGAGGCTTCCGCAAACAAAGGTAGGCTTTTATTTAACAATCTATAAATCATATTTCGAATCCGAATGTATATTCAAAATTAGTATATTTAGTAGATTTTTATTCTCTAATTGTTGCTTTGTTTTTTTTTCGTTTGTGATTTCATGCCCGTAGAGAAGGGTGAACCCTCTAAAGGTGATAAGGGCAAAGGAAAGGCTTGATCTTCAAATTGAACTTATAGTTGTGCATTTGGAGGTTTGTACGCCTCAATCATATGCTTAATTTAATGTTTGATTGATATTGATTTAGTTGATGCTATAAGGAAACTTTGGGTTTTTCTTTATTTTTGGTATAATTACTAGAATTGAGTTGATAATATTGCAATTGAGTATGTAAGGATGCTATAGAGTGAAGGAATTAAAAAATAATGAAATCTAGCTATATGAACTTAAAAAGGCAGATTTCTTTAGGTTATGTGTTAAGAGTATTTTTTATTAATTTTTTATCAATTGTTCTATTTAAGATGTTGTGATGCTATCATGATGTGATCTTGAATGTGGGTTGATTGGTAGAAATACAAGCATGATTTGGAGATCATGTGACCTATGTGCTAGGGAGGTTAATGTTCATGTATGAATAGTATTAAATGACTTTTGCTAGTTGTGCTTAGATGGTTGATTAAATTTGTGTTGTTAAAGGAGTGTGTAATGAAAGGGTGTTGCTTGATATGAGTTTAAAACGCTTTTTAAGAATTTGAGAATTACACTTGGGCAAGCTTAGCACCTAGAGGAAGCTAAACCAATAGTGCAGAAACACACTTTTGAGAATTACATTTGGGCAAGTTTAGCTCCTAGAGGAAGCTAAATAGTAGTGTAGAAAAACACTTCTGAGAATTTAAGAATTACCCTTAGACAAGCTTAGCGCCTAGAGAAAGCTAAACTAGTGGGGTAGAAAAATGATTCTGAGAATTTGAGAATTAAGCTTGGGCAAGCTTAGCGCCCAGAGGAAGCTAAACTAGTCGAGCAGAAAAATGCTTCTGAGAATTTGAGAATTACACTTGGGCAAGCTTAACCTAGCCCAGTATTGATTGATGATTGTTTAACTCTTTGCATGTCTATATGCTAGGATATGATGTTATATGCCACATTAATCAATTATTTATGTATGAATTGAGTATGTAAGACATGAATTGGGAATTTATGACCAAATGCCACTTTAACATATTATTGAATGTACCTATATGTAGTTGAGTATTAGTAATAAGTGTATGTATGAACCAACTTAGAAAAGCATGCATGTACCCTAGAGAACTAGGAATGGTCGAACCATGTTCCCTAGGGCATACCTTTAGTTGTTTTATTCCATGACCTTTATGAGCTAAACATATAGTAGGTTAGGTTGCTAGCTTGTGTGATGTAGTATGTGGTTAAACGATGCCTTGAAATTATTTACATATGATGGGTAATGCCTAACTTTGTGAACGCTTATAAGACTTGAGTACTACATGAATGTATTCATGTATGGATAATAATGCAATTGGTAATATGATTTGGGAAATTAAATGTTATGCATCAGGTATGCCTATTTACTTAACTCTCTATTTGATGATGAGTGAGAATGGGGTATTGTTGAGTTGAATCCAAATTTGAAGCTTAAGTTTTTTATCTAATTGAAATGAGATTGATACTTATATACTTGTTTGAGCATGTATAATTGAATTTAATGAGACTTGTGAGCTTCTATAAATCGTACGCAAGATACAACCAAGTAGGTTTAATTGTTTGAATATTGTTTAATGTTGGATAATATGGTTATTATTTGGAAATGAAAATAAATTAAATTGATTAAAATGAAACTACTGGGCTATTACTGTGATCATAATTGAGTAGTTGCAAGGACATGGTTATCTGTTTCTGAAAATAAAACAATGCTATGAAATTGGATTTGGATTGCGCTATGATCATATGCCAGACACGTGGGTGTCTTTAGGATGAGTGGATGCACTCTACTGACTCTATATCTAAGGACTTTTAAGTCTACTATTTAAAAGGCTAACTAGCCAGTACTAGTTTGATTGTTATCAAATACTGTTCTATTACCTATTCTGCTTCTGTTTCTTCTGAGTTACAGTTAAGGCCCAAATTATTTGGATTAATGGAGAAGATATTATTAAAATGAATATAATGTCTAAGTACTTTAAATACATGTTACCTACAAATTGATGACATATGATAAACTATTTTGCAGTTTAATATTAGATTTTGATATAGGTTTGCATGTGAAGTTACTTGTATTAGAATTATTATATGCTTACTTGTACAGAAAATTACCGTGTAAAATCTTATACTACGAATATTGTGCTATAAGTTACCTTAATTGACACATATATGAGATTTCTTGTGGAGCAATTTGCTATCTTATGTTTGACGTTAGTGTTTGGCAGTTCAAGTAAATGTGGTTATGACTTGTATTGAGTATGAACATGGTGATGTATATTACAAAAGGGAAATGTTAATATATATGTTATTTGGATGTGATTAGTATGGTTTCAATGGACCATACTTGTTTGTTGAGTACCATTGAGTTTTATACTCAGCATGATGTTTTTAACTCATGTAGTTGAAGATTTGTTTTACGATGGATCTCGAGTACATGTATCCAGAGAGAGACTCTGCTTCCAGACTAGTGTGAATCTTTACTACAGACTCGTGGCATGTGTTAGATTTGAAATAATGAGGGTTTTGGTTATTTATGTCGGACTTGTAAATTTATTCTCCGAAGTGCATTTGTTTTCTTTCCTTTAAATGTTTTAAGGATTTTTGTTTAATTTCGCTTGGACTCTGATTTAGAGATTTGGACTTATTATATTCAATTTATATTTTTAATTTTGAGGTTGATTCCTCTTAAGGATTTGTTTTATTGAACCTAGTTATTGGTTGTTTATTAAGAAGATACTTTGAAAATTTTATTGTTTTTGAATTTTTGTTAACAGGTTTAAATCATTTCTTAAGTCCTAGTTTCAAAGGGAACCATTGCAGTTTCCTACAGGGTTCACCTAAACTGTTTAAGAATATTTGATGGGTTACCACTATTATTTTTCAAAGTTCAAATTTTTCTGGAATTTTATAATTGAATTGTTTTAAGCATATTGGAATACTGAAACTTCCGCTATACATTTTAAAAAGAATTGTAAACGGAGTTTTTAATTACTACATTATGTTTTCATTTGATACTAGTTTTCTCTTAACAAGCAAGTCTGTATATGCCTTTGGTACAAAATGTGACATCTCTATCTATTCCTGTAGGGTTGGAGAGGGGGTGTTATAATTTGAATAAGGTAAACTTTAATTAAAGTGTAAAACATTTTAATATTTTTGAAAATCATGGCAAAAATGCATTTTACCACATACATAAAGCATAAATAAAATCACCAAAGAAGGGGATGGGGAGAAAAGAGGTACAACCAATCTCCTAATTGTACAATCTATCCTTTAATTCCTCAAATTTTCCCAACCCATTAATTATTAGAAATAAGCAAAGAGTATATTAAAAGCTCAAATAAAAACTAAAAGCATTAATGTAAAGTGCATAAAATGTAAAGGAAAGGAATTTAAAGTGCATAGAAATGAAAGACAGTATATTAAAAGCTTTTATTTGAAGATTAAACAAGATTAAAGTTTAGGGTTTTGACGTTCAACATGAATGATGAACAAATATACCCATCATTACTTGTTTCTCGTTATTTTTTCATTTATTTGGCCCATAATGAGTCATTTTCGAGATTTAGAGCAAGATTACTTAGTGCATGACTTAAAGGAACCCAAATTGGGACTATTTTATTAATTTGCATATTCTAACTCTCTGTAATGAATGTCTATGCACCATTAGCGTGTGCACAAGTAGTGGCGTGGTGCCACTACTCAGTGGCGTGCGCCACTTCTGACATAGTCAAAAGCTTCTGGTTGATCACTAATTTCTCTCACAACCAGTATAAGGTGGTGTTTCTAATACATCAAAAGAACAAAAAAGATAAGAAAAAGATTAAGACTCTTAAGAGTTACCTTATTTTGAAAAGATTCCAAAGATTTTGGGAAAGTGGATAAAGAAACCCAAAATCTTTTATCTTGAATCAACATATCTGAGTTTAAGTTTAATGTGAGTGTTTATGGGTCTTTGATCACAAGGTCAGGGGCATTTTTCTCAAAATGATTGAATAAAACCTAAGATCTAAGTTAGAAACACCAATTTTAACTTAGATTAAAGGTTGAGTTTTCAAAATAAAAGAGTTTCTCCTTAGCAACTAAAAAATACCTCCTTTTTCCTTCTCTCTTTGCTCTATAAAGGCAAATTGGGGAATGAGGTGGCCTATTTTAGGGCTTAGGTGGCAAATGCCACTGGTTGTCCAAAAATCAAGTCATGTTATTTTTTCGAAATCGATCCGGATGGCTCGCAACATGAGGTGACCCACCAGGATGTGCACCGGGTGTACCTGAGGTGCTTCCTAGACTCGGATTTACTACAAAATCCCTAGAAATTCAAAAAAGTAAAAATGATCAAACGACTCAATTATCTTAAACACGAACCATCAGTCTGAGAATTAAGGTGATCGAATGTCCCGATACCATTTTATGCAAAAAGGTTATAATCACTGAATTCTTTGTAGGGCAAAAATTGAGCATCTAGAGAGAGAAATTTTAACAGTCTGTTTCTCATAGTCAATAATAGTGATATACCGGTCTATGAATAGAACCAATAGTCGAAGACTTGGTATTATTTCGGTGTTTATATCTAATATTTTATTTAATATTTTTGAAGCATGTTTGCATGATTTAGATGGGTAAAAAATATTTTATGAACATTTTTAGAGAATTTTAGTAATTAGTGAATAGTATTTTCTATTGAATTAATATTAAAGAAAATTAAGGAATTAATTTTATGGAGTTAATTGAATAAATATGTGGAGTTAAGTAATAATTTATGGAAAATTATTTGGTGAATATTTTGAACCTTAGGATGTAAATACCATGACTAAATCTCCACCCTCCACATGTCAACACCTAAAGAGTTAGCAACATTTTTTATTTGTTGACTTTAAGTCAACAATACTTATCTTATAATATATGTTTTATTTTTTCTTCTTCTCCCTCACTTCAACGCGAACTTCTCGTCTCTCTTCTACTTCATTTTTCTTTCATTTTCCTACAACTAAACTACCTTAGATCCACCAAATTAAACCAAAGTTTAGTAATCAAACTTAAAGATTTAAGTATAAAGCGTGATATTTGGTGACTAGAACTTGAGAATTTAGAGAACTCTTTCAAATCAAGTAAGTTGTGATTTTTTATTCTAAGGATTTAATTGAGGAATTCATAATATATACATGGTAGAATATGCTTTAAATCATGCTTCTCCTTTTTCTTTTGTTATTTCTTGATTCTAATGGTTATTTTTACAACTTTAAAGAGGTTGGATAACCATCCTCCAAGGGCAAAGAGAAAGCTAGAGAGTGAAGCTTTCTAAGCTTATTTTAGCTTGTTTATAAGGTTAGTGTAAGTATAATTTTTCATTTTCTTTGAATTTTCAAGTTTCTAATTTTTAAGGTTTATATGAATTTTTGGATATTTTAAATGTTTTGCTAGAATTGTTGGAATTTCTTTTTGAAGGATTTCTAAGTATGGTAACATATTTGATTTAATGGAAAAATGTTCTCTTCTTCCTCCTTTTGAAGAGGCCAAACCATATGGGGATGAATGGCCTATTGATTTATTTTTTTTCTTTGCTTGTTATTGATTCTAATGTGTTAGTTGATGAGTAATTGAATGGTGGTTTAAACCTCTTCCTTGTATTTTAATGTTTAAGAATTTTACAAGACTTAAAAAGAGTTTTAAATGAGTAAAAATGAGTTTTAAGGCTAAATGTCTTTAAGTAAAGGTTTTAATGTTTTAAATAAGTATTTTTAGCTTGAAATATGATATTTGGAGGGAAGAAAATTTTCTCCCCTTTGTTGGCCTAAAGAGGCCGAACCACCCTAGGGTGGTAAGGCATGATTTTCTTTCTCCAAATATTGGTTTTTAAGTATTTTATGCTATGTATATATGTTTATTATGAAAGTATGATTTTTGTTAGGAATATAAATGAGTTTTGATGGATTTTTGCAAGTTGTAAATTGAGAAAATTTGATGTAAAAACATTTAACTTATAAAAAGTTTTGTTAAGAAATGAGTTATAAGAAATATGATGATTTATGAAAAATAATATGATTTGGGCTCTTATATGCTTTGGTTGAAATGTGGTATGATATAATTCATTTATGTAAGATGAGCATGTTCGGCATCGATGCTATTATGATATGTTATGAGCTATAATCATATGTTAGACTCTGGATGCCTTATGTTTAAACGGACGTGCTTATTATGTATAAGTAGATTTTAATGCCTTTATGTTATGGTTGGCGACCTAAGGCCAAATATATTATGATACGGAATTAAATTCTATTACTGTTTCTTCTCGTATATATGAGCCCCAAAAATATAATGAATAAAATGAAATATATGTTTAGATGCTAAAAATACAATTGCTATGTTTTAATCGAAAGTAAGGAAATGTATTTTAAATGAGTATTTTTATATGTTTATTATTTGTTAACTTATGGTTAAGTTTTCATCTGATTTATGTTTTAAGCATTTTTAATATAATTGAAATTTCATGATTTTACTTCTAAGTATTTTTTTATATGAAATATGTTGAAGTATTTTATTTAGCACCACTGAATAATATATCCAGTGCGTTGATTTTATCATGCGCAAGCTAAGAACAGGGGGTGCTACTCAAAGGTCGGAGGCGTAGCATCAGAGTTGAAGATTATATTTTGGGTAGATTATGTAAAAATAATTAAGTTATGTATATTAAGTAAGTTAAATGATTATTACTTAAACATATTTTATGGTTGAATGTAATATTATGCTCTAAGTTAAAATGTATATTAGAACTATAAATGTGATGATATTTATGATGAGTTAGATTATTTGATTGAGGTGAAATTATAGAAGTGCTTATGACTTGTGTTGATTTGGAGTTTGATAAGGTCTGGAGGATTATAATTGGAATTGCCTTGTTTTTCATTTATTTGGCAAGTTTCATTTTGAAGGGAAACTCTTGCAATTTTTCTGCAAGAATTTCCTTAACCTTTTATTTAAATATATATACCAACTTCAAATACAGATGAAACAACGCTTGTTCCTTCACCCATTAATAAAATTAACAAAGAGGAAAGATATGATCATGGTTTTCAAACAAACAACAGTCATCAAGAAAAAGATTTGTGGGAAAAACATTCAAATCCTCAAAACTTTTGTTTCGTAGAGAGTCATTCATTCCAAAATTTTGAGATCCCTCTCTTTCTAGCCATCTCTTTGCATATCAAAAATAATTCTCTTTTTGCTAAAAAAAAATTTTGTAATCCCGTTTGGCACAAAGATATTTTCCCCAAAAAATATTTCAGTTGAATACTTTGGAAAAATAATTTGAATAAAAAATTTTTTTTGCTTTTTCCCCCCTTTAAAGATTTCTTTTTTGCATAATTTTTTAGTCCAAACCTCAAAACTTTGTTTTCCTAAAGAAGTTTCTTGGATAGCTCAAAGTTTTATTAACTTCTCAGATTTCTCTTCTCCTTCTCAAACTCCCAGAAAAATTATTGCTTTACCATTTTCAAATGTTAAGGAGATAAATGTTCTCTCAAAAGAACAAAAGCTTTTCCTTGATATTATTAGTGATGTTTCAAACCCAAAAATCCAAAAGGAATGCATTAAAAAACTTCAACAGTCCTTTAGTGCAACTTCTCTGCCTAGTGAATCACTTGACACAAACAAATGTTTTGATTCTACTCTTCAGGGAACAAAAAAGGGAATCAGACTTGTCAAGCGAGAACTTCAACAACTAAAGCAAAAATTAAAAAATGATGTTCAAGTTCTTGACTCCTTGATCTCTAAAGACTCTGAAGAAAACCTTGACGAAAAACAAATGCTTTTGTTGCAAAATCTCAAAAAAATTTCAACTGATTTTGTTTGTATTTTGCAACAAGTCACCTCTCGAAAGTACTTGATCAAAGTCACATTGAATTTCCAAAGTCAATCTCAACCGAAGGCAATTTGTTTTCAAAAGGATTTTCAAATTGATACTATTGCACTCTTTGATACAAGAGCCGACCTCAATTGTATCAAAGAAGGAATAGTACCTACAACCTTTCTTCAAAAGACTGACGACCTCAATTGGCATTTTAAGCAATGGGATCTGTTTAAACCTCGT
>CANUEX010085570.1:0-11862 GCA_948099535.1 Jatropha multifida | reverse complement strand
CAACTTTCTTGGAAGGCAAATATGGGAGTTTGATGCTGATGCTGGCAGTCCTGAAGAGCGAGAAGAGGTCGAAAAGGCTCGACAGAATTACTGGAACAATCGTTTTAAGATCAAACCCAGCTCTGATCTTCTTTGGCAATTTCAGGTACACATGAAAACTCCATTTTTAACTTTGTTTTCAAAACAATGCATGAAGTAATTAATATAATATGTTTTTTCATTTAATTAGGAAGTAGAAGCTCATCTTTAAGATAAGACATATGCTTTAATGTTTTATTTATTTAATGTTTGTGGAGTTTCTTTCTCTGAAAAACATTCTGTTCATTTATTCCTTTATTAATGGTACGTTCGCTTGGATCGACTTTTCTATTTTATAACCCGACAGTGATAACTCAGCCCATGATCTACCTTATGAGTTCGATTTTTCATGATGTAAACTGTCCTGCGCTGATCCTTTTGTCTATAAGAAATTAGTCAGATTTGTATACCGTTAAACTCAATGCGGAATTAGACAAGTATAAAAATGAAAAATTTTTCTATTTTATGGAATGTGGAATAGATTTTTTTTTTTTCCAAAGAAATAAAACTCAGGAATTATATCAGCCACAACTTAGGATAGTATGTTCTACAAATGTCATGAAAAAAAAACAAAAGAAACTAATCCTACGTTCTTTATCTTTAAAAAAAAATGAAAATGGATTGATTCTTTAAAAATATGGATTCCATAATGAAGAGAACCTTCGAAATCAGTCAACCAATCCACATAAAAGTTATGGAATTTGTCACGAAATTTTTCGATTTTGTTACAAAAAATTTGTGGAACAGTAAATTAAATACGGGGTTTAGTTAAAATAACATATGGATTAAAATAGATTGAGTCAAAATAAATGAAATCATCAAATAATTATAAATAAATAATATATAATTGTAAAGATGAGATACGGACCTAATTCTTAAACCATCAATCAAAATTTGATTATTTTAGTTATTTACCCAAAACACAAAGAAAATTAAAAAAATATATATAACGAAGGACTTAGACCTTGAGCTTTACAATTGGATTGCTTAAAGTTGAATTGAATATAATTAATTATGATAAATTTATTTTATTGCTCCTCACTTTTTGATGTACTACTCCAAAAAATATTTAATTTCTTAATTCTATCTCTTTTTATATATTTAATTATACTGAAAAGTTCTAAATAAAAGTAATATTGGGAATCCAACATGTCTTTTATGGCTATAGGTGTTTCTATACATCTAATTATTCCTCCATCCCTCCCTCCACACACACACACACTTCTAATTGATTTATTATTTATTCTTTTTAATTTGAAATATAGGTGTTTCTATACATCACCACCACCACATCCTTGTTAGTTATTCTTTTGTATTGTTATATGAATTGTAAAAATGAAATGAAAAATCATTAAAAAAATTAAAATACCACAACTTATATTATAATTTAATTTGTTCAACGAAAATATATACAATCGAGTGAAAAAGGTAATTTTCAATGACGTTAACTTATTTTTTTTACATAATATTTTTTTCAGCTTATTTTTTTTTAATTTTTCTAGTTCGAATAGTTTATATTGATCTAAATAGTTTTTAATAGCTTGATATAATAAATAAATTTTGATATAATGAATATTTATTGTATCTAATCTAAACAGAGGTAACATTGAAAAAACATAATTTATTATATTTTAAAATACTCAAAACAACGTACAGTGAGACAAAATAATCATTCAAAAACTACTTATATTTTGAGATAGAGGAAATATAAATAAGGGTAATATTGGAAAAGACTATTATATTATCACTCGCACAATGCATGAGTAGTTTATAAAATATAATAATATCAAAATGCAACAACAAAGTTTCATCGTTTACTTGGTTTGTTTTTTTGATAGAGCGTAAATATTTATCAAGAATTTAATTATTTAAGTACCTATATAAAATTGGATATCTTTATTTATGGAAAAATTATTTTCTTTCTATTCATAAAAATTGGCATAATTTGATTTTCACATATTTAAAAAATAAATACAATTCATATGGTTGAAGTGTAGCTTTTACTTTGGTAATCATTGGATGGAATGTGAAATTTATGAATTTCATATCTATTTGTTTGGTTAAAAAATAAAATCAATCAATTTGAAGGATATTTTTGAAATAAAATTAAATGCATTATACTCGACGATGAAACTAAGAAAATATTTTCTCTAAGATAACTTTTGGTATTAAAATTTTCTGTAAAAAAAAACTTTTTTTTCCTTTGGTATTAAAATTTTGGCTGCTCTCTTGTTGCAACAAACACAGTTCCTAAGAGAGAAAAAGTTCAAACAAACAATTCCTCAAGTGAAGCTTCAAAATGACGAGGAAATTACATACGAAAATGCAACCGCTGCTTTACGACGGAGCGTCCACTTATTTTCAGCCTTGCAGGCGAGCGATGGCCACTGGCCTGCAGAAAATACAGGCCCATTGTTCTTTTTTCCTCCATTGGTACTCATCATTGCTAATACATTCAAGTTTTTGTCTTCTTGATTACAGAAGTACAAATCCAGCTCTAATTCAGATTTTATTCTAATTTTCAACTTGAAATCTTTTTGAATTGCCTTCCATTCAAATGCAGGTTTTTTCTTTATACATTACAGGTCATCTTAATACTGTCTTCTCTGCAGAGCATCGCAAAGAGATCCTACGCTACATCTACTGTCATCAGGTATGTGATTCTGCTCGAAATTAATTAAATTTGTAAAGGAACTCAGACTTTGATAATTTTGACGGCTACCTTTTCTTTTGTTCTAATGTTTAAAGGAAATTATTATGTATATCTTTATAGAATGAAGATGGTGGGTGGGGATTACACATAGAAGGTCCCAGCTCCATGTTTTGTACCGTTTTTAACTATATATGTATGCGCATACTTGGCGAAGGACGTGATGGTGGAAAAGATAATGCTTGTGAAAGAGGAAGAAAATGGATTCTTGATCATGGTGGTGCAACTGGCATAAGCTCTTGGGGAAAGACATGGCTATCAGTAAGCATATATTTATAACGTATTCATTTTAATGCTCAAGAGCATAATTGTTTCGGGTATTGGATAAAATATTTTAATTCAAGTTGCATTAATTTCATATGATGGTCAGTAACTTCGATTTGTTGCAATTTTGTAATTATAAAACTATAAATTTATTGCAATTAGGTTACTATCAAATGGATTTAAGAAGTGCTTTGAAAATTTTAAATTTTATGAGACATTCAATTTATTGCTAGTTTACCCAAAGGGGAGAGATTAAGATGTCTTCAATTTAGTACTGGTTCCCTGTATGCTAATTTGAAAATGCTGCATCTTATTTTTAGTGAGCTTACTGGAAGTAGTGAGATTAGCCTAATGCAATCAAATTGTAACAAATTGAGGTTATTTGCCATGGAGAAAATTTATGCAAAATCAGTTACATTTAATATATATACACAAGCATTTTGTCTGTAAGGTTCTAATCTTTTGTTCCAAAATGGTCGCCATTTCTTGTAACATAGATACTTGGAATGTATGAGTGGGATGGAAGCAACCCTATGCCCCCAGAGTTTTGGGTGTGTCCAATAATTGTTCCTCTGCATCCAGGTTTTGCAAATTTTCTTTCCCATACACTTACTCAAATATCTTGGTCTTTCTAACAATGCTTTAGCTGTGGACTTTATACTCTTGTTTGCTTGTATCTCTCAAATTGTATTCTTTACATTTATGCAGCAAAAATGATGTGCTACTGTCGGCTAACTTATGTGCCTATGTCGTACTTGTATGGAAAGAGGTTTGTTGGTCCAATCACAACTCTCATTTTACAAATAAGGGAAGAAATCTATAATGAACCTTACAACAAAATCAATTGGAAGAATGTGCGTCATGTATGTGCAAAGGTATAAATTTGCATTCATTTCATCTACAATAATTGATTCTTAAGACTTGATAGCATTTCATGCTTAAGGAAGCTTGATCGATTATACAAAATCAGTGTGATTATGTAAAACCTTTTGTTACTGCAGGAGGATAACTACTATCCCCATCCAATGATACAAAAATTGATATGGGATGCTCTTTATATATTTGGTGAGCCTCTTTTCACCCTTTGGCCCTTCAACAAATTGAGAGAGAAGGCTCTCAAAATAACGATGGATCACATTCATTATGAAGACGAAAACAGTAGATACATTACCATTGGTTGTGTGGAAAAGGTAACACTGTCATGGCAAGAAAAAAATCATGCATGGATAATTTTTTGTGCACTATGTATATATTCCTTGTCATTTGACTTATTTGTTGTTTGAAATGAAACAGCCATTAAACATGCTTGCCTGTTGGGTTGAAGATCCCAACGGGGATGCTTTTAAGAAGCATCTTGCTAGGATTTTGGATTATATATGGGTTGCAGAAGATGGCATAAAGATGCAGGTTGGTACACATTCCTGTATGTGAACTATATCAGTACCAATGATTTTGTTGTTATTTTTCATATTGAACTTAAGTTCAATACTTGATTTTTGAAGTACGTGATTTTCAATTGCTAATAGAAGCATACTAGATATAAAAACCACAGAGGTTTTTTGCAGAGTTTTGGCAGTCAAGTATGGGATACAAGCTTTGCCCTCCAAGCTTTGATGGCTAGCAATCTCAGTGATGAAATAGGACATACACTTAAGGAAGGACACAACTTTATAAAGAACTCTCAGGTACCTATGTTTTTTTCCCTAAAACTGCTTATTCCTCAAGGCGTCGGGAGTATAACAACATATAATGCCTGTGCTTCATTTTAATTTTACTTTTGCTTCATTTTGATTATCCGTTTACAAATCTGACAGGTAACAGAGAATCCTTCAGGTGACTTCAAGAGAATGTTTCGTCATACCTCCAAAGGAGCTTGGACATTCTCTGATAAGGATCATGGATGGCAAGTTTCTGATACCACAGCAGAAAGTTTGAAGGTAATAAGTTCTTCCTGAACTTTGAATATGTTTTTAAGAAGCTTGAGAATCAAACATCAACGATAATTTCTAGTTATAATTAAAGTATCTTGTGATTGCTAGTGTTGCCTGCTTTTCTCGATGATGCCTTCTGAAATTGTTGGTGAGAAAATGGATAGCATAAAGCTGTATGATTCTGTCAATGTATTACTCTCTCTTCAGGTAAGGATTCAATGCAGTAAAAATAATGCCATTGTCCTTGTGTCTCATCCCTTTTCCTTTTAAAAAAATGGTATATCTGCTTGTTACCCTTTACTATATTCATTTGATACTTGTTTGTGAATGTTTTTCATAAATTAACATTCTGCATAATTTTATAAATTGTTATAGAGTGAAAATGGTGGTTTCTCAGCTTGGGAGCCAGCAGGAGAAAGGTTATGGTTGGAGGTAACTAATTCAGGATACTGAACTAACCTTAAAAACTCTAAATTTGCTAGAAATACAAAACCTAGCTAATATTCCTTATCTAACTGAACTTTAAATTGAGTGAAACTTTAACATGTTTTAGACAGTTTTTGACATATATATCATAGGGTGTCCCTAGATATTTTTATGTGATGGAATCTATGCATAATTTTTTTACTCATTTTTGGACTTTTATCTTAGATTTTTTTTCTTAGTTATGTTTAGAGTTAAAAATTGTAGATGCAAGGTTAGCAAGTCTGGCCCATTAGTTAAGAAATTTACCCAGGTAGTAATGATTTGTACTTTGTGTCCAATATTTAGCTTATGCCGTTTGGTATCTTATGATAGATTATTTTGATGTGTGCCATTTTTTTCAACTAGTGGCTCAATCCTGTGGAGATTATGGAGGACCTGGTGATTGAGCACGAGTATGGTTTTTGCACCTTTATCCATTTATGATAAACTATAACTAAATATATTTAGTATTGTTGTAATGAATTACTCTGTTACAATATACCAAATCTAAACTTAGTAGTCTTAATATCTTTCCTCTAGTTACCTAGATACCATAAGGTCCCAACTCCCAAAGACTAATCATAAGTGGTGACCCAGGTACGTGGAGTGCACTTCATCTTCAATCCAAGCATTAGTCCTATTTAGCACATTATACCCGGACCACAGGAAGGAAGAGATAAAAAATTCCATTGTGAATGCTGTACGGTTCATTGAAGACATACAAAAGCCTGATGGTTCATGGTATGGTCATTGCTTATTTACTCCTTGGCCTAGATTCAGAGAGAAATCAATTATATAACAAGAGTTCCACAGGTATGGAAATTGGGGAATTTGCTTCATGTATGGTACGTGGTTTGCACTTCAAGGTTTAGCTGCTGCAGGCAGGACATATGAAAATTGTCCCGCCATTAAAAAAGGTGTTGATTTTCTACTCAAATCGCAAAGAGATGATGGTGGATGGGCTGAGAGTTATCTATCATGTCCAAAGAAGGTGCTTGCTTGCCTTTGGCTTTACATAATTGTTGACCTGTTGATTCATTACTATGTTGGGAACCTCGTACTATCATTCAACGATTTCAACGTAGGTGTACATTCCTTATGAGGGTGATCGATCAAATTTGGTTCAAACTGCATGGGCTATGATGGGTTTGATTCATGGAGGGCAGGTCAATTTACATTATAACCATTTATAACATATTAGTACTAATCAAAATACATTATGTTTATATTGAAGTTATTCTAAATTTCTTTTGAGAAGGTCAAGAGAGACCCTATGCCTCTTCATCGTGCTGCAAAACTATTAATTAATTCTCAAACGGAACTTGGAGATTTCCCTCAACAGGTAAAAATATTTCATGATCTTACAATTCTTTTGTTTGGCTTTATAAATTCTATCATTTTTCATTTGAATTGGTCTACTTTATAATATCTGGTCTGCTAACTGCTAATATACCTATCTAATAATGACAGGAACTGAGTGGGGTATTCATGAGGAATTGCATGCTACATTATGCACTATTTAGGAATACTTTTCCCATCTGGGCCTTGGCTGAGTACAGATTCCATGTTTTGTTGCCTTCTGAAAAAACCTGAATCAATTAAGGAAATTTATATGAAATGAGTTTTTAATAATTTTATCTAAGAAAATGTTATGTATTTAGTAGACGAAGTGCAGATACAAAATGGTGATTCGATAGACTCATCAATTCCTCCCAATAGTGGGGCAAGAACTAAAGTTCATGATACTTTATATAAATATAAGAGTCTTTTTCGTTTGGCGGTTGGGAAATGGTGAGAAAATAAAAGAACTAAATGATATGTGTTTTATGTGTATGTACATAATTTCCTGGCAGATGTAATCTTTCTATGATTAATGCTCGTGTAGTTTGTATCAATTGTAATAAAAGTCGCTCAATCTATTATATATCTATAATTTATAATATTCTCCCTCTGTTCCAACGTCTAAGCCATTTACCCTTTGTATGAAAAGAAGAGAAAAGAAAATATTGCAAAAAAAAAAAAATGATAGAGAAAAATAATGAGGGATTATCAATTTTCTTTCCATATTTATTTTCTATGTTTGTGTTTAGATATAAGGAAGAAAAGGAAATAAATTTATTTTAATTTCTTTTTGTTTGGAAAGAGAAAAATTTTAGAGGAAAATAAATGTTATTATTGAAATTGACAATTATATCCTTACTTATATTATGAGGTATTTAAGAACGGTTTAAAGTTTGTTAATTAATTTGTGATATTTAATAATTTAATAGTAGTAAATGAGATTTTCATTTTTTTTCATTTTTTCTCTCTAAATTTGGAGAAATTCAAAACATGTAGTCTCGAGTAAAAAAATATACCCATCCCAACAAAGGGTAAAAGTTTTTGCATGAAAATTAAGCAAATAATTAAATTTTTTAAAACTATAATAAAATCAAAGATAATTTGATCAAATTACTTTTATCTCAAAACTGATGATAATTTCTAAATATAATTATTGTACTTCATATAATAAAGGTAACATTGAAAAACATCATTTATTCTTTCTTAAAATACTCAAAACGATTTATATTTTGAGATAAAGTAATTACCATGAAACGATTTATACATTGAAATGATGGAGTAATTTAATAATATAAAAGTGATCATAGGAGGCAAGTGGATGATAAAAGTATCCCTAGCAATCTATTACTAATGATATTAAAGATCATATTAATTTTTTTTATCAGCTAAATTTCTTTTATTATTAAAATTCAGAAAAAAATTTAACATAGCCAATCTCAATACAACTATCCTAACTCGAAAATTCTAAGTGAAAAACTTTATAAACTATACATCAGCTTGAAGTCTCTTCTCAAGATAATAAAAAAAAAACAAGAAAAATTGAAGAAAAAACATATAGCTTTAATAGTAAAAATCAAATTTAAGTAATAAAGAGCATTGTTGCATCGACATTTCTCTTAGCCAAGCCATCAACAAAATGGTTTTTCTCTTGAATCACATGATGAAAGGAGATATTACTTATGGATTTTAGCATTGCTTCAAATTTATTGAAATATTTTCATTACTTCCAATGGCATTTGTCCCTTTGAGATACCCAACATATAGTACTTTTCGAATCTGATTCAATAATTAAAACACAGTATTTAAAGTCCAAGAGAGAGAATATCTCTACTGCTTTAAAGATAGTGAGAAGCTCTGCATAATTAGAATCAAGAACACCCACAGATTCAAAAAATACACAGATCACTCTACCCTCTGAATTTCTAAGAACTCCACCAAATACCAGTTGGACCTAGTTTTTCTCTCCATTTTTTTAAAGTTTCCTACCACTAAATCACACCAAAACCACCTAATTAAACCATAAGTTATTAATCATACATGGAGAATTAAGCTTAGGAGAGTAGCATCAGAGCAAGGAGGACTTCTTTTGGGTAGTTAAAGTATTAGTCATGTGTATTTAAAAAATTATGACATGTATGAATGTTATTTGGGAGGATATATTATTGGAGTGTATGTAAATTGTGTAAGTTGATGTATGTAAAAGTTAGGCATGTGTTTATGGAATTAACCTTGAATATCATTTAATGATTAGATGTAGGAATATATTTTAAGTTAGAAATGTACGATTAGGTTCTTAAGACTTGTTATATATCTTAAGCCATTAGTTTGATGATATTTATGATGGATTAGAGATATTGAATGGTTGTGGGATTATAGAAGTGTTGTTGATAGTGTGTGAATCATTGGAGTTTGATGGGGTTATGGAGTATTAAATTAAAAGTGTTTTCTATTCACTTGTGTGGCGAGCTCAATTTGTAGGGGAAACTCTGCTCAATTTTTAGGGAAAACTCTTGCAGTTTTTTGTAAGAATTTTTCAAAATACTTTCAAAAAAGAATTACTTGCTAAACTTGTGAGTACTTAATCACTACCAATTCATAATATGATTAATATGATAGTTAGGATGGTGTCGAATATGAAGTCCATCGTCTGATCTTTTAAGACTGGGCGGCAGGTGTCACGGAAGCATTGTCTTGTCTAATATCATAGAAAATGAAGTTGTTCCTTTGAAGCCAAATTGACCAATAAGTTATAAAAATAAGGAAACCCATGCAATATGCAGCCCTTTAGACTCTAATAAGTTTTCTCACTGCTAATATAAATCATTTAAAGAGGATGCTAAAACACCAGAAACATTCCACCATTGAAAGTTAGATGATCAAATCTCTCTAAAAGTTTTACAAAACAACAATATATATATATATATTTAATTTTCCTAAAAAAATTTTAAAAAATAATTCACAATAAAAAAAAGAATTAATTAACGTGAAAGAATCGTTAATGTCAAAGTGGCTAACTGTTGGAATATATCACGAAACATAACAGCACACGTGTCTAAAAATTAATTAACGTGACCAACAACTACCACGACCGTAATGAGTACGCAACCGAATCAGCTTCAATAATTGAGCCATTCCTTAATGAATTGATTCTAATTTTTTTTTATTTTGCTAAAACTGCAGAAGGATCCCTCAATTAATATTTTCATCTTTTTATGTTCAAAAAATGATATAATCAACTAAAACCAGGGATGTTATAGTAATTTTTCAAAAGTGCAAATTAAAATATAATTTAGGAGCCTATAAGTATATTTTTATTTTTTAAAAAATTTGAATTAGGTTTGATAAAAGAAATTCATTTCTTTTAGTTTAGTTTGATTTTTATTAAAATTGAAAACTAGATCTAATTATATACAAAATAAGTCAAAATAAAAAAATAAATTATATAAAATCAAATTTAATTATTTTATTTAATTTTCACCATTTTAAACTGATTTTGTTTAAAAAGACTGTCTAACCATCCTTATTTTGAATTACCCACATTTATTTAGTACTTCATTCGTTCCAGAATTATAGTTTGAATATTTTTGTGGTGTTCCAAAATAATGGTTCTATTTATATTTATAAAATAAAAAATAATAGAAAAATATAAACATGATGAATGATAATTTATTACTATATTATTAAATTCATCATTATTTGATGGAACTCACATCCATTTTGATAGAAGAGTTATCGAATTATTAATGGCTATTAATTAATGAGTCAAATCGTTGAAGCATTATAATTTAAAATTGAATGCAATTGAAATATGAGAGTTGGATTCAACTTTTTAGCAAAATTTCAGGAGCAATTTGCTGTTTTTGACAAAATTTTGATGATGTTTTTACTTTAACTATCTATTCAGCGCAACATAAAAAGACAATTACCTATCCTTCAGAGGCTTGCAAATACTGATTTTGCAGTGCTGCAATGTCAATCACCGTTCCATGTGGGATGTAGCTTGAAAGTACTGATTTTGTAGGGTCATGTAACATAATGTAATAAACAAACAACACGTTGGTTGGGAGTTAAAAGGATTTGAATTGCAAAGTGACAACACAAATTGAAGACGTTCATTTTCAAAGGGGTCGAAAAGCTTTTGTGTTCTATGCTAACCTCATTGTTGTATCGAAAAAATAAAATAATTTAATAAGATAAAAGTAAGAGTAATTTACGAAAATAATCATTGTGTCTAATGCAAATAAGAGTATATGTTATTTAAAATATGCAAAACCATTTATATTTTAGGGCAAAATATTCACTCAAAAATTATTTATATTTCGGTAAAGAGAGAGTGCTAAGCTTATTAAAAATATTTTTTTATTAAAAGAAAGTATTTTGACATTTGGAAAGAAAAATGATAAAATAATAACAATTTTTAAAAAATCCTCCGTTAATTTGACTTAATAGATAGATGATGGCATAGGACAGAGCAGGTATGGATTCACGAGCTACAAGACTGTGCTTCTACGACAAAACAATACAGTTACCGATTCACCGCCCCGTGTGTATTCGGACAGCGAACGAGAAGCATTTGAAGGTTGTGGTGGCCCATTACTGAGATAAAAAATTTGTCCTCTCTCCCTACCCTATAAATCAATCCAACCGCTTCTGCATTGCTACGAATAACTTCCAATTCTTCTATCAGCATCTCGTTTGTTTCACAAACTTTTTTATTTTCGTTTTGCTTATTTCCACTAAGCTCTCCATTCTAATGCTTTAGATCTTTTTAATCTTCTTCAAATGAGCTAGAGAAAAGAAGATATTTTGCAGATTAGATTGCACTAATTATTTGTCAACTCAATGTTTTTCCTTTAATTACGTCTCTTTTGAAGATATACGATACATACGTGTAAAAGAAAGAAAAGAATTGAAAAAAAAATTAATAATTAGTTATGTGGAGGCTTAGGGTTGCAGAGGGAGGCAATGACCCTTACATTTACAGCACAAACAACTTTCTTGGAAGGCAAATATGGGAGTTTGATGCTGATGCTGGCAGTCCTGAAGAGCGAGAAGAGGTCGAAAAGGCTCGAC
>CANUEX010085564.1:0-39762 GCA_948099535.1 Jatropha multifida | reverse complement strand
CATTCCTATTATCATTTGACTAACGGAATAGTAAGCCCATATTATGACATTATTCATACAATAATCAGAGTTAACAGCTTTGATTCAACCTTAGTATTAAATACTGTTCGCAGCTCGGGCCCATATCAATTTAATAAAAATATATTTTCATGTAAATATTTATTTGTAATAATATGATCAAACTATTCTTATATAGTCTCTAAATATTAAAAAAAAAACACTCCACAATTTATTAATAATCACATGATAATTTCTTTTATATAGTCAAATATTATTTAAACATCCTAACTGCGGAGTTAAATAAAACCTGCGAAAACCACAAATATGGAAGGCAGTTTTATTCACAAGAAAACTTCTTCACTAGTTCATTATTCGGCTATGGGGTGTTGTCTTTTCTCAAATGTTAAGTAAGTGGGTCATATCTTATGACAAATAATGAACTACTACAATAAGGATTGACCATACCCATTCAAAAATTCAACGAGGAACTAAAATAGTGATAAGATTAACAAATATTTTAAAAAAATTTTGATGGGATGGATTCTTCAAAGTGAGACTATTAGTTGTATATATATGTCTATTCATTATGTTGATGTTTTTGGTTAAAAGACGGACAGTTGTTATACATGCATCGTCCTCGCTATAAATTGAACTACAATATAAACAATTTATCCATCTTCAAGAATTAATAGATTTTCTTATAAGAAATATTATAATTTAGCACACAAATTAACTTTTAATAGAAAATAGATGGATTGAGAGCTACTTTTGATAAGATAAATTCTCTAAAGTGAGATAATCTCATTTTCTTCTATTATATATGTTTGTTAGAGTATATACATATATATTCTTCATGGCCATTTGGTTTTTGTTAAAGGGTTTACACAAGTCACTTTTTATTTAATTCTTCTTCAAGATTAATTTGATGTTAGAGAAATTACATCATTTAGTGTCTACAAGTGAAATTCTAGACGTTGGTACCTGCGACAATTATAAGAGTTGTTATATGGGATTAACTGGATATTATGGTTGGATGCAACAGTTTGCTAGAAAAATTCTCATATTGCAAGAAAGCTCGCTAGTGTTCATTATAGGAAGGAACAATAACATTGAAAACAATACACATGCATTGAACCTTTTGTATTTTTTTTTTTCGATCATTTCAATGAAATCATCTTCTACATAAGTATGTATGTTCTTCTAGATATTTGATCAACATGATTGATCAAACTATTTTTATTCCCTTTCTCTGTATTTTATTAGATGTTCTTATATTTTAACATTCATCGAGAGTAGGTAGATCGATCAAATTTTAGAGAATTGAGCTTCGATTTGCTTTTGTTCCTTATATTTTGGACTGTAACCTGTTGGCTAAATTTTATCGGTAGTCATTACGTTGGATTTGCTATTAAATTATTATGGAAAAAATTGAGTTGATTATATACTGCCATAGCCAAATTATTATAAATGGCAAGTCCTACAATAATTTTTGCATCCACTTTTGCACATCCAAAACATAAACATATGCAAGGAAGCAAAAATTCAAAATTATGAACAATGATAAAGAGATGGACAAAAAGAAAGGGCAATCTGAAGCAGTAACAAAGATCAGCACCACCTCGGTCATTGATATCTATCACACGAACAGAAGATGCAAAGTCTGAATTTTAGAAGAATTTAAGATAGAAAAGGTTGTAATGCAAGCATACTGATATCGGGTACTTATACGGCTATGACCACTTTCAATTGCTAAAAACATACCACCCCCTAAATGGCGCATGCACTCTGTATAATTCTCGTCTACCCAACTAGAAGGAGGAGATACAATCTCTAAACCTTCTAACTCAACTGGAGGGTGCAAGTGTAGACCATCCTCAGCTTTTTCCAACGCAAATGCGAGCACAGATTTGTTTGAGTAGGAATATATCTTGCGATCAACATACTGTGCTTGTCCTTTAAAAGCGCGATATTTGTTGCAGTTTTTGAGCTTCGTTACATTCTTCCATTCATCTTTCTATACATTATATGCATGATATTCACACACATAACCTTCCAAAGAGATCAAAATATACTCATCAACAAGTGCATACCCTGACACATTTGTGTCATCCATTGGCACAAAATGGAAAGGAGCATCATTTAATGGTTGCCACTCGCACAAAAATGGGTCAAAGCACTCAAAAGCTGGCATTGGAATAGATGCCGATGAGCCCGAAGGACTAGAAAGTGGAGGAGGACTACAGAGTGCATAGAGTTTCATACCATCACTTATAATTATTGGGGAAAACTTTGGTGAAATTAGGTGAGCCTCCCCATAAGTCCACTCATTTCTTGTCATATGGACAGCAGAATAGCGTGTAATTGTGGTGTATTCCCAATCCTCACCAACATGTTCCCCTTCAAAAATATAAGTTTTATCTCTCAATCTCTCAAAGATGCCAGTCCCAGATAATCTAGAAAAGGGTTCCAATTTTGCCATAAAATGAGACGAAATTAAGCCACTACTTACAACTCCACTCTCCAGAACTTCCAATCTATGCAGAGTCCATGAACAACCTCCAACGACGGAAGACAAAAAAAAAACAAATATTTTATCCAAGTCCATATCTAAATCAACCTCCTTTTTGCATCTTCATCAATCCCTTGTCTAAATCTGTGTCAACCATTATCACAGTTACATTTCATGTAACCTACAAAGAACAATATAATGCGATCAATTGAATTTTCTAGCTGAGATCCCCATTTTGCCTAGAGCATTTGCGCATGACGCGCTATACTGTGACTTGGTTTATAGGTATAGTTTCGACAAAATTGGGAAACCACTTCTCGGACACGCTTCCAAAATCAGAACATAATCTAGTAACAGGAGGACGGGTCCATTCTATTTTACAATCTGGTCTGAAAGAAACAAGCTTATAGTGCTCGGAATCATTACTAGACAGTAAACTGAAAACAAAACATAATATAATACTAATGGTAAGATCAAAATAAAATGGCATGTTCCAATTTCACAATTAAATTGGTTGGAAGAAGAAAACTTAAAACGAAATCAACATAACAAATTAGAAAAGGGTGACAGATCTTACGGCGAGAAACAATGTAGAATTTCTGCACGAACGGTGTATCCGCTACCAACAAAACGTATTGTGGAATCCAGCATCTCAATGACTTCACCTCTCAACGGAAACACATGAATATAAACAGGCTGAAAGTTTTCGTGCTCAGGAAATTCATCTGCAGTTTCAACCACACAAAACATGTTGTCTCCCAGATGCGAGATGCATCTCGAACGAATAGCCGAACTTGGCCAACCAAAAGGAGATTTACAAAATGCAGGTGCATCTGAAAATTCTGAAAGTTCAGAAGTTGCATCAAGTCTTTCAGGACAAAATGGATAAATTACTTTGTGACACAGAACCGGTGGCTCCAGAAAAATATCCTTCTTGTAGTTCATCCTCAATCTATAAGTAACAATGGTACGAAATAGGTAACTATAAATTACACCATCTGCAAACTCAGCCATCCCATAGATTGGATAATTCTTTCCATCTTCAATCCTATCAGGGCGGAAGGGGCCATAGGGATTATATTGCTTCCTCACATCTTGCCGTGATTTGGCTGCCATACCCACAAGCTTCCATTTCTCCTTGTGGATATTGAAAGAGTAAAAATCAAAAGAACATTTTAACCGCTCTGATCTTCTGGCACAAAACAATATGAGGCCTAGGTGCTCAATAACTACATAACCAGAAGAAGACAGAAAAGGAGGCGATGGGAGGGATTCCCAGGTATTTTTTTTGGAATTGAACCACTGAAAAAGAGGAGCTTTTGAATGACGCTGCTGAAGAGCATACAATTTACCACAACAACCAATAACGAGTGGAGGACGAGGGCTTACATCTGCCACCACATCGGAGGTATCCAATATTACAGACTTTGACTCCAACTTCTTCTTCTCAAAATCAAACCTAAAGATTTCTTGTGTTGTTTTCCTATTTACAAGTGCAATTAACTCAGATCCCGAATTTGCAAACCGAACTGAATTGGCATGATTTGGATCTTTACCCTTGGGTAATATCTCCTGCACCACTGGAATATCATCATAATAATCCCCTTTCACAAGCCCATCTGAAATTTCAATTCCATGAAGAAAATACTGGCCATTGCGTAGACAAACAATGAACAAGGACTTGGTGTTGGAGTTATTATCAAGTCTAAACCTCTCGGAAGGAGGCGAAGATGGTGAGGCCATTCTAACTCAGTTTTATGCAGTGTAAACGGTAAAGTTAGTAGCTTTTTCGTTCGATGATCAATTGAAAACAGTGAATTCAAGCAGTCGTTTCTGGTATTGCAAATTTCATCCTTGCGAGTGATTTGCATGTGAATCTCTTTTCTGGAATCATCATAATTTTACTATTTCTAATTCTTATTCATTTTTCATTAACGACAAATACGAAGAGAAGAATCTACAAAAGGAATATCCAATAAATCTGAAAAAGAATTAGATTCGTAAATTTGATTCTCCAGTTTGTTAAGATTTTTTTCCTGATAATAATAATAATAATAATAATAATAATAATAAACAAAAACAATTTATTGGCTGTAAAAAAATACGAAAAAGAATTAAAATTTCAAGAGAAGGAAATCTAAAATATCGTATGCCATTTAAAAAAAAATCAAATCTTTCTTCCTATGTTTCGTAAATAAATTTTTATAACAGACATATATAGTATGATAATAGATTCTGATTTAAATACGCATTTTTCAATATTTAAAAAATAAATTTTGATAACAACAACAGTAAATTAGTATATAATTAAACCAAATATATATATAAAAGACTACAGTATAGAATTTTTATCCACGTTTAAAATATTTAATTATGAACTATTAAATCTAAAGTTAATTAGATTATCTGCCACCAATGAGATAGATAATAAAAAATAATATTTTTATTTTTATTTTATAACTAAATTTTTATTAAGTATAAAAATAATATTTAAAAATATTTAATAACTAAATTGGTCATTTATTTTTTTTAATGAACTGATAATTTATTATTTATGGATTATTTAATTTTATTCATATAATTATATTTATTATTATCTTTAAAATATTATTTTGAGTCAAATGATACCTAGTGAAACTATTTAATAATAATAAATATAAAGTATCCTTTTAATAAACAATTAACACAAAAAATATATTAAGTGAATAGATTTCCTCTAAAATAAAATATAGAACATATATTTTTCTAAAAAAAATTAATCATATAAATACTATTTTAAAATTTTAAAATTTTTGTGATGCTCATAATGATTTTTGTACATATTATAATACTTAATTAAAATATGACTCAGTATGTTTATTATACTAAAATTACATTATAATGTCTGTAATTCTAATCATTTAAGTTGAATTTTTTATATGATATTTGAAAAAGAATGAAAAATTTATTATGTATATCAAAACTATATTTATAATCTCAAAAATATATTTAGTTAATGCAAATTTAGTATTAACTAAAAAATGATGGAAAATTTTAATTATATCATTACTTACGTTATAAATCGCATAATGTGTAAAGGACCAATAATAATCTTTTGAATAATTTAAATCAATACATATTTTAATTTTTATAACTCAAATCTTTAAATGTTTTAATAAATGATACTAATTAAGGTTATTTATAAAATTTTTATAAAAAATTATTTATTGTGGTTAAATATTTTCAAGAATTTTAATATTTATATCAAGACTTTTATTTATCTATTTTTTATATAAAATCATATCATTATTTCATAAATACATAATTAAAAAAAATTTAAAAATAAAAAAAAAGAAATTTGAAAAGAAAAAAATAAGGTTTACCTGTTACAACAAGTTAGCATGTCAAATGGCAAAAAAAAAAAATGTTTCTATATGGTATAGAATTTTTAAATTTTTTACCTATATATATATATATATATGCCAAAGGAACATTCAATTCACTGCACAAAACCCTAATTGATATAGAGCAGGAAATACCTCCTAACTCCGCCCTACCCGGACGTCGAGAGGCTGGAAGGAATTGTGCTGAAAAAAAAAAAATAAGGTGTATATATATATATATCTTTTTTTTCTTATTAATTAAGTTGTTCCTTTCTCTAAATCATTATTAATTAAATGCCCTCGTTCATTTTCGTAATTTAAGTTAATTATTCATTTTTTACAATATACATTTTTTTGAAAAGATTTTTTACAATATATATTTTTTTAAAAGATTTTTTACGATATAATTATTGGCAATAATTTTTATATGCATGTTATATTTACCATAATTAGTTTTTTTTTTTTTTTGAAAGAGACCGTAATTAGCTAATTTGGATATTTAATTTTGAAATTGAAATTGAATAAGAAAGGATTACGATAAAACTAATCTTTATTTCAAAAAGGAAAGTAAGGCTTTGAACTTGCATCGTCAAGTTCAAATTTATTTGTAACTGCTTTTCTATTTTTTGTTTCCGGTTCTTTAGCTTTAAACCAAAAGGTAAATCATCTCGTTCATTTGTTAGTAAGTTTTACTTTTCTTTTTTTTTTCTTTTTTTTTAAAGCAAACTCTAAAAATTAGCCGTCATCACACTACAAAAATTTCGGTTATTACTGACAGAATTTTTCATCGCTAAAATATAAAAATCCGTCTGTAGTTAGGTTTGTCGACGAAATACCGATGAAAAATATTCGTCGGTAAAACTCTTGTCGGTAAAATATTATCGACCAAATATTTATTCCATCGGTAATTACTAATGGAAATTCCGTCGGTAAATTTATAAATTCTGTCTGTAATCTAGTGGTAGGATATATTTATAATATGATGGGTATTCCGTCGGCAATTTTCGTTGGTAAATGGTCGCTAATCCGTTAGTATTTTTAAAAATATTTTGAAAATAAAAATTTTAAATTATATTATTTTTTTAATTTTTTAATGTTTAGTAATTAATAATCAAATCAATTAAATTAATTACGTCTTAATATTTCCATCAACTAAATTTGATTAATGACTAAGCTAGTTAAAGAAAATTAATTATAAACACAAAAATGAAGATAAAAACATGAAGAAAAAAAGAAAAAAAAACAATAGAGAAGAGGAGAAGAAAAAGGGACATGAAGAAAAAAAAAGATGAAATAGAAGTAGAAAAATAAAAATAGAAGAGAAGAAAAAAAATGAACATAAAGGAAAAAGAAAAGAAGGTGAAGGAGAAGAAAGAAAACAAGAATAAGGGAAAATTAGAACTAAAAAAGAAGAAGAGGGAAAAAAAATGAAAGAATGGAGGGAAAGAAGAAGGGAAGTAGAAATCGTGCACAAAACCAAACCTACAGAATCTAAAATCCATCGGTAATTTCGTCAGTAATCGGTTGTTAATCTATCGGTAAAAATAAAAAATTAGCATGAATATTTAACACTCTCAATTGCCAACGGAATTTAAATCCGTCCGTAATTTATCACTAATTAGCAACGAAATAGATTCCATCAGTAAAATTCATCGGTAATTGCCGAATTTTTTGTAGTGTCATATATCGGTTTTTAACCCAAAAATTGAACCAAACTGACCTAATTCAGATGTTTTAAAAGAAATCAAGGTAAAAATATGTTTTATATTTTTGTATAAAAAATTTAAGACTCCTAATTAATCTGATACACTCCCTAATAATAAATTTTTTATGTAAAAAATAAAAATGCAGTATACAATCTTATAAATCATCATTGTTCAACTCCATAATCTTTTTTACAAATCCAATTTGATAGGTCTACACTTCAAAACTAAGTCCGGTGGTGAGAAATAAAGAGAGCTTTTAATTTTTGGGAGAAAGGAAGAGATGGCTTATAAGATATATGAGTTCTACCTTTGATATAATTCTGTTATTTGGTATGGTAAGGAAGGATTAATTTCTTTTGGTTTTCCAGCTTTTTTCATTTTTATAGTCCTTGATTTTGGATTTTGATACTGTTCACAGCTTTGTGAGTCAGGTCTGAATAAACCAAATTAATCATATTTAATTGGTTTGATTCAGTTTCCTAATAACTTTTATTTGGTTAAAGAAAAGCATAATTCAATTTTCGATTATTGCCAATTTGGTTGTCGAATGAACCGACGGATTGCACCATCCCTAAAATAAAAAACAAACAGAAGACAAAAACATATTGACTCTATGGTCAATGTGAATCCCATAAAATAAGCTTTTAGTATTAGATCCGCTTTTTAATTCATTGCTATACCTATTCTTCCTGCAGGAAGTACATCTCCACATTAAGAATCCCACTTTTCTTAAGGTTTGTTTGGATGAGCTCTAACTCATTAATTTATTAATTAGCTTAAGGGTCAATCTCAAAAATCTATAATCAATCTTCTTTAAACATTTGTTTCACTGTTATTCACATTTCCAATATGTTCATATCAGAAAAAAAAAAATTATGAATCATTACAGTAAATTCTAAAAACAAAAAAGTATGTAATTTTCTTTAATTTATTTCTTTTTTTGCAGAGCAAAAATGGTGACTAGTGATGAAGGTAGTAGTAGAAGTATTATTGTTCACAATAGTGATGGTCTCAAGAAAAGAGGATGTGGATGTAGAAAAGATGATTTCTTGCCAGAAGAGTCATTCAAGAATTGGAGAAACTACGTTAAGGCATTGTCTAGTACAAAAGAAAGGCTTAAGGATCGCATTTTGTCGCGATCAAAGGATAGTTTGGAGTTAGATGTAGTGCGAGAGCACAGTGATCACGAAATGAAAAAGACTCTAAATTGGTGGGATATAATTTGGTTTGGAGTAGGAGCAGTAATGGGTGCAGGTATTTTTGTCTTAACTGGAGAAGCTGCTAGAAATGATGCAGGTCCTGCTGTTATATTATCATATTTCATATCAGGTATATCCGCATTACTATCAGTCTTATGTTACAGTGAGTTTGCTGTTGAATTACCGGTAGCCGGAGGCTCATTCGCCTATCTGAGAGTGGAGCTAGGCGATTTTATAGCATATATAGCAGCAGGAAACATATTGTTTGAGTACATTGTTTCTGGTGCTAGTGTAGCAAGATCATGGACATCGTATTTTGCCACTCTCTGCAATCGTGAACCTAATAGTTTTCGAATACATGTGACATCTCTTGCAGAAAACTATAATTACTTGGATCCGATTTCTGTTGTCATTTCGATCATTATCTGTATAAGTGCTTGTTTGAGTACAAAAGGATCATCAAGATTCAATTCAATTGCTACAATGGTTCATCTGCTAGTCCTGTCTTTTATCCTCGTAGCCGGTCTTATAAAAGCAAACCCGAAAAACTATGCAAATTTTGCGCCTTTCGGGATTCGAGGGATTCTAAAGGCTTCAGGAATGTTATTCTTTGCTTATGTTGGATTTGATGGAGTTGCTACTTTAGCTGAGGAGACAAAAAATCCCGGTAGAGATATTCCAATAGGACTAATCGGTTCTATGTCTGTTGTTGTACTAGTTTATTGTCTTCTTGCAGCAACACTGAGCTTTATGCAGCCTTATACTGCAATCGATACCGATGCGCCTTTTTCCGTAGCTTTTCAAGCTGTTGGGATGAACTGGGCAAAGTACATTGTTGCAATAGGTGCATTAAAGGGTATGACAACGGTTCTATTAGCTAATATCATCGGTCAAGCTCGTTACTTCACGCACATTGGTCGAACACATATGGCGCCTCCTATACTTGCTGCTATAAATGGAAAAACTGCCACGCCTGTGAATGCAACTATTATTATGACATTTGCAAACTCCATTGTTGGTTTCTTTACTAGCCTTGATGTTCTGTCTAATCTTCTTTCGATAGCAACTCTATTCATTTTCTCTCTCGTGGCACTCGCACTACTAGTGAGACGGTACTATGTTAGTGGTGACACATCAGAGTTCGACAGAAACAAACTGGCGGGATTTTTGCTTCTGATTTTAGCATCTTCAATCGGTTCTGCAGCTTACTGGGCAACTGCACACGGTTGGATTGGTTATGCAGTGACAGTACCAATCTGGTTCTTTTCGACTTTAGGATTACAACTTACGTTGAAGCAAGCAAGGAAGCCTAAAGTATGGGGAGTGCCAATAGTGCCTTGGTTGCCAAGTGCTTCGATTGCTGTGAATGTGTTTATAATGGGATCTATTGATGGAAAATCATTTATCAGATTTCTAATTTGGACAGGAATATTGTTCTTGTATTATTTTTTCATCGCACTTCACGCTTCATACGATGCAGCTAAGGAGCTTAAAGGAAAAGCTGATGTAATAACCAACATTGAAGCAGGAGTTTCCTCATGAAACTACTATTGTTAAAGGTTGTTTTCTGGTTTTATGTAGTGTTTTATATGCTAGGATTAGAATATTTTTTGCTTTTCTGAATCTTTTGCTCTTTCAGGATGTTTCTGAAGAAATAGAAATGTTAGATTTTGTTAATTTAAGTCCAGAAAAGTTCATGTAGTCTTATCAAAACAGATTTATCTTTGTTTTGTGGGCTAGGGAGAAAAAAAGTGAACAAAAATCTGAAGGAAGGTGCAGTTGCATAGCAGGAAAAAAAACCTCTACACATGTTCGGATCACAGTGGATAACAGCAAAATTTTTTATCCTTTCACGTGTTTAATGATAATCTAAACAAAAGAGCCATAAATTTATGGATTAAAAACTCATTATTTTAATTCTAAATTTTACTTATCCAAACATAGCCTCAGACAGATCCCACGGTTAAGGGTTCTCGTAAACCAGTCAAAACCATACAAACCAATCTATGGACTTAAAAGTTGATGGGTTGATTTGATTTGATTTTGCTTGTCCACAAATATCTCTATAGCGCATATTTAAAAAAAAATGTATTGATACAGAATTTTTTTCACTATTAAATTTAAACTAGTTTTACAGACTGTTAGATTTGAAATTGATGAAATGACTTGTTACTAGATTATCAAAAAGTAGAGCATTTAGGTTTTTTTAATTAAAATACAAAAAATTATTTAATTTTGTAAATTAAAAAAAAATGTTATTTTCAGCATAACTGGAATTCTATTAAACATAAAATTCAAAGATAAATAATTATTTAATATTTTAAATTCACTTATTCAAAATAAATTATTTAAAATTTTAATAAATAATTAATACTTCATCCGTTCAGTAATAAAAGCTCATGCCAAGTCAAGCCCTTAAGAGAAAATACTCTCGATGGGAATTTTGTTCATCCACGTGAAATAGCAATAATATGACTATATGAACATTTTATAATTTAATGACCTAATAAAAAAATTCTCAGTATGAAAAAGCTCTCAAGAAGCAAATGACTTTAACTGTAATTAAACCTCGAGTAAGCTCCAGACACAGATAGTTTAGAGGAAAAAAATTAAAATGTGGATTTATGTAATTTCTCGTGTATAAAATATATTCATACAATATACAAACCAACTAAAAACCGCTCAAACCAAACCAGTCATTAGTTGAGCTAGTTTGAATACATTTTCATAGTCTGATTCTGTTTTATAGACCACCATTATAGGTTTATTTTGGATATATATTCAAACTCAATTAAACCACACCATGAACACCCCCAGTGTGCCAATGTCAAGCTTTTCTCCATCCACAAATTAAGCAACCAATGAAACACGTACATGAAGGCTCAAATAACTCAGTATATTCATTGATATACAAATATACAATATACATACAGAACAAGAAAATGGCAAGTTCAAAAAATAATGAACAGTAAAAAACAGGAACTAAACGTGAGATGTGATGACTAGAAGAAACTATGAAACCTACAAATGAATATATTTGCGTTGCTATGAACTCACTCTACATTACTTAGAAAAAGCTATGCATCAATTTTGAGGAGAGAATTGAGAGATGTACTGTTGAATCTTTGAGCAAGACCTCGGATCACAAGAACGATGACATCTCGCATGTGCCTGGAATGTACCATCAGATCTACTTCATTCTCACTGTCCACTACAATCCTAAGCCGATGTTGGTCATTCCGGAAAAGCTCAACCTGGCAGAGTTTCATCATTAGATTTTCTACATGCTCATAGTTGTCAAATCAAGATTTGAATCGCCAATTGAAATTCATATAATTAGAATCAAGAATCAAATTGTAAGATTCAGAATAACTTTGTGACATTAATTAAAAATAATATTTATGCATCTATGGATATGTTTCCATTAATTTTATCAAAACATACCAAAAATTCAATTGCAAGTAATATACTTCTATATATTTCAATTCCAAATTATACGCTAAACACAAAATGAAAGACAACCTAATGACTTGTATGATTTCGAATTCCAAAATATCAAATTATTAGGTTAAAATTTTAAAACAAGAACAAACTAAAACTATCAAGCCGTTAAATTTTGCTATCCAAATCCATATTCATTCATTATTAATTTATCATTTCCAAATTCAAGCCCTTCATCATCTTTCTCTTCTAATATAACCATATCATCTTGCTTTTCTTCCTGTTTATTCATTCTTCCACTTGTTTGTTGGGTATAAGAATCGTTGGGCATAGACTCAAATTGTAAGATTCATGCTCAATTCCAATTCACCCATTAAATTTGTATCGTTCAGCATGAGAATCGACTCAAATTGTACTATTCAAATCATAGATCATAAGATTCTGATAACATATACCATCAAGCGCAAGATAGCAAAATAAAATAGCATAATTCTTTGATCTCTAAAATTAGTGAACCGGAAAAACAGTCTCCTGCAGTAGACAAAGTAAATAGGGGTAGCTAGAAGCAGGTTCAGAACTAGCAATTCCAATTTGTGACCTGAACTCTGAACTGGCTAAGCATGGTCTCGTTCAGATGTCTGAACCTGGCCAGAGCCCTTACAAAAAAAAAAAATCAAATCTAGAACCAAGCAATTCTGTCTGAGTTCAGGCTGGTTCCAACCAGTTCTTGTGGTTTATAAAGGCTGGCCAAGCTCTAAACCTTGGCCACCCCATTAAAATATAGAACTGTTCAAAGTTCAGACAGATACTTACATGAAAGGGAGGAGCATAACTTCCGCGAATTTCAGTGGTAGGAAAAGAAGTCTTAGAGCCCGGCTTCACTACCTTGACTCTTTTCCTATTAACTTCTAGAATTCTTCTCTCAAGAGTCCCCCCTCCCGGAACCTGCATATTAACAATGACAATGATTTGCTATTTCCACTTGCTTTCAGTATAGTAGAAATTGAACAAATATCACAGCAAATGAGGAGAAAGAAAGTGAACCTTTTTTAGAGAGTGGTCCTTGTCACACAATGCCTGTTTGCAAATACATAATATTTGTCAAAAGAAAAAGGATAATATCATGTGATAGAAGAAGAAAATTATTGCAATGAAGAACGGAAATAGATAAAACATGTAATATTTTGAGCACAAGCAGATATGGAAATTGCATGCAAGACAAGTGCTACTCTATTAGACGATCACCCATGCAGGATGTAGCCAGCGAGTAGCAGTCGCTCGGGATTTACTTCTTATGGCCATCCCAATATTCTTAATACTAGAACTTGACTTTTAGTAAACTATCACTGCAATATTTGTATATGCAGAAAGAAATCTATATCTTTTGATCATAGGAATTAGGATCACTTGATTCTTGGAGCAGAATCTATCTAGTTTCCTTACAAGTAGCCAGCAGATGTATTAACTCTTCACGGAAAAGATGGAAAAACAATTTCTTTTGCTGTTGTAACATTCAGTAGACTGTGCAGACTTCACAAATCCTTATATGGCTTGAAACAGAGCCATCGAGCTTGCTTGGGGAAATTCAGTGAGGCGGTCCTAGAATTTGGTATGCAGAAAAGTAAGTGTCATCACTGATCATTCAATGTTTTATACATATTATGTGTCTGGTCTAATCTTGCTACTAGTGTATGATGATGTTGTCATCACTGGGAGTGACTTTAATGAGGAAAATGGTCTAATCTTGCTAGTAGTGTATGATGATGTTGTCATCACTGGGAGTGACACTGTAATGAGGGAAAGAACAAGAAGCATGTTAGCATGCACTTCAATTCTTTCTTTCAAAGAAAAAGAATAAGAAGCACATTAGCAAGTACTTGCTTCCAATAGCACAAATTCCGCTCGTTGCATAACACTAGCAAGCATCGAGTTCCTGAGACTTATTCAGGACTCTTTCCCCATGTACTCTTGTTTGCTCAAGGAATCGCCAAAATGAAGTTCAAAAGTTTAAGCAGATGCTGCCTCCATAGTACAGCTTAAGTTGAGCGGTATAACATCATAACTCTAGACAGTCCTCTCTTATATTCCTTTTTTTGTTTTCCTCAGCATAAAAGATCTCGCATACATGATCCATGGTACAGCTTAAATATACCACTACCAAGCCTCAGTTAGCACCAAGTGAAATACAGATTAAAAAAAATCATATACAAATATATAACCTAAAGAAAAAAAATTCAGAAAACACAATAATGATGAGCCTGCTTCTTCATTGTTGTTTCACAATAAAATCACAGTTTTGGTGTCCCAGCAGACATGGCTATGTCTCTGTTTTCATAACTTAAAGAATTATTAAAAGTAATTAAAGAAAAGGTTAAAATATATAAAGTCATCATAATAATCAAAATAAAATATACAAACCTCAAACTTCACAGATCCAAGTTCAAGCTTTTGCTTCACTTCTTTAAGAACATCAGGCTCTGCAAGTTGTGCCAAAATAAACAAAAATGAAATTCAGAGATTTAAACAGGATTCTTATAATTAAAAGGAACTTTATCCTCATCTGCAAAAATGCAAAAGGGAAACTAAAGAAGAAAAACTAGGATAGGTATAAAGCTGCAGATTGTGCAAATAACTTCACAATTGGTCCTTGTAAAAAATAAATAAATAACTCCATGAAATCTTTTTTGGCCATGAATTGCTTCAGCATGCAAGTTCCATTTCTTGTTCGACACACTTTAGCCTCATTTGTTTTTTGAACATCCTCATCTTGTTCATCATTATAGCAATAAGAATAAAGAACCTTGCAGGATTTTCAATTATGTTCAGCTCATATGTTTTGATCTGGCGATTGATATAATAGGAAACTGAAAGGCAATTACAAACCAAAAAAAATTAAAAGCCTGATAGACAGAATTATGTACCATATATACAGAAGTACAGGAATCCTTGAAGCTTAGGCTACAGCATGGACAAAGCCCATTCCAGCCATAGCCAAACCACACTGTTTGAGAAGGGTGTCAAGCTGAGTTCATTCTGGTCTTAATTTAGAAAAATTACAAGTTTGGGTCTGTTTGAAGTATTACTTTTGTCTTGTATTCCACTCATGAGAAGGTCATCTGAAGTGGACATGCATATATAGACAACCATTCTATGTGATGCAATTGAAGATGTACTAATTCAAAGTGGACCCAAGATTAACCATGATCAACTTCAGGCTTAAACTCGAAGCTCAGACAACCCAGATTAAGCTTGCCTCAGAAAAGAGATCCAAACAGAAGAAATAAGTGCCAAGGAAGCCGAACTGCAATACCTTCCCACATTAAGCTGCCATTAAATGATTCAAAAAATAGACCTAATACCCAAGGCACATAAAAGACTCCACCCATCCCTTTTTCTTTTGAATTTTTGCTTTGACACTATTAACTTCTGAGCTTTGGTCACAAGTGTTTGCACGGGTGAGTACTAATTTAAGATCCATTAGAGGTCATAGGACTGCAAGAATCTGGCAAGTCAACCATGCAACTGAAGAATAAATGTTGACATTCAGTTGCACCAGTGGAAGTGTGAAACATCAAAAATTATTTTATATGGAAAATAATTTGCCTAAGAGATAGAAATTAAACAACAGAAAAGATGAGCAACAAATGAGTAGGATAAGGTTTATGCTTACCAACAGCAATTGGCTCTGTTGATGCGGTCACAGGCTGTCCCTCAACACCATCCTCCCTAATTGGAGTGTAGATAGCCACCAACCTGTACCCCACATCATCAACATTGGCTTCATACATCCTTCCCTCTTCTCCTGCAATGCCAACTAACTTCTCGGAATCAAAAGTTTCAAAAAGAAGGAAAAGCATAATCATCTAACAATTACCAGCCATAACATATCAAAAGACAAACACAGATAAACCCCAAAATGACAAAGAAGAAAGTCCCGAAAAAAACCATCTAATATTATGGTATGACCCAATCTCACAATGGCGAGATGGGTGAAGATGTAAGTCTCGTTGACTAAAGAGATTGGAGAATCTGATAATAGATAAGAAACTCAGCAGCAGATTAATATTCAAATTCCACTACAACCAAAAGGCAAAAGCTTATGTCCCATCATTGTATTAATCGCTGAACTATGAGAAAGTAGAATTTTAAAAGTTATGACAAGTTTGAAATTCACATGGAGACTTGCAATCTGAAATTTGGGAAATCTGATTTATAATATCGTCAATTCCAAGTTCTAACATTCTTCCAAAAATGCATTTGCACACTTGCATCCTTTTCAATGTTAACTCAGAAGAAATTCTAAGCCCAGTAATTAATAGTTCAAAATAAATCAATTTATAAATGCAATCAATCATAACTATCACTAGTTGTACTGCAATCATTTTCCATATTATTCAAATTATGAAGTTTAAGCATAAACGAAAACAAAAGAACAAAAAACAATAATCATAAGCAAACAACAACACTATCTAAGCAAGCATTTCTTTTGCAAGGTAGCCATGGGGTTTAGGAGAAATACATTTCTGGCATGTAAAAGAACAACTCAAATGTTTTAACATACCTGGTATGGAGATTAGATCAGGACTACCAACCATTGATCTAAGCCACTGTATTCTACTTTTGCCCTCCTTTCCTCCGCTATAAATGCCTCGGACAGCATACAAGTTGGTGTGAAAACCCCGCCCCTCAATCTCCAGTTTATCCATTCTAGGAATCCCTAATTAATAAAATATGGAATTGACATATTAGAGGCACATAATTTCCAATACAAGAATTAATGATGTTATAAAAGTGTGGTATTAGGAACACAAACATAGCTGCAGCCTGTGGCAGCAGAAAAGTCAACAAGAAGAATAAATGTCCAGAGACTTCTAACAATATAACCCTCTCCCCCTTCTCCAGGAAAAAAAAAATTATCAAATCTAAATGTCACTTGAATCATCAAAGAGAGCAAAGATTACCAGGCAACCAAACTGGAAGTGAAAAAGGCACTTCCTAGTAAATTTTCCAATGGCATAGACAATCATAGAGGCATATGGTTTTATATGAAGTAGTAGAAAAAACAGAGATGTAAAGTACCATTAATATAGCATTTAAAGAAATGATTACACTGTATTACAGGAGCATAACATATATGTTTTCGTAAACTCTACAAGAGGGTTATAGTAAATCTGGAAATGGACATTGAATACTTGGACAAATCTCAAAAAGTTACATTATGAGCAATGCAGGAGAGCATATGCATTTTGACAATTGAAATCTAGAACATTTTCCAACTGAAATAACTGAGTGTTAAAACATTCAATTTCAGTTCATTGAACAATAATGTAAAATTCCAAATCAAATCAGTAGCAAACGAGAGATACTGTGTCAATTAATTGAGAAAAGGATGGTTTAAATATCAAGTGGTTGAAAGTGCATAATGAAGACCTGGCACTACAGCAGTAGTCTCAGCATATGCTGGCTCACTTGACCTTCCAAACACATCAGTCACAATGCATTCACATCTCAAGCATCTACCGATGTCCTCTAGTCGCACCTTGTAAGAGCAGGAACGCTGTGAAGGTAAGGGCTCAAAGGAATCTTTGTTCCCTATTACTGATGTACAAAACCTGCAGCATCATCGACCAAGATATAAGAGGGCACTAAGATGGCAATTGCTAAAAATCCTATGCAAGAACTTCTAAGAGACATAATAGAATAACATGATAGATTTCTGACTTTCTCATGTAATGTCATGGTTTCAAAGGAACCAGCCATGTGTGGTTATGCACCGCATCTTACGAATCATTAAAATGCTATTCAAAAAATTCCTCAAAAATATATAAGGAGAGTTGCCTTCTTAATTTAAAAGAAACAGTTAAGTGTCATCACCGGAGCATCTAACTTGCACCATGCAGCAGAATAACAGAATAAGCATTTTACCATTGATATTTGATATCCTTCTTATACTTGCTCCAAACAGATTGTTGAGCAACACTCTTGGGTATTACTTCAACAGCAGTAAGCACATCTCGTTCTACCGCCTTTCCAGTGAGAGCAAGCATTTCTATTTTTGGAATCTCTGCAGCAAAGAAGGCAAATCAGGTTCAACATCAATAACACCCCTTCGCATTTCTTGCATGTCATAAATTAGATGCAATATTTATATGAAGCTTCATTACAAATCACAGGTTAGAGTAACATTTATATGCTTTTTAGTAATTTTCATGCCATGTTAGCCTCTAATGCATCCTGATAATGTAAAGCAAAGAGAACAATCACAAATGAAGAATATGATAAAAACCATTCTCCTGTTTATAATAGATCTTGAGATAGAAATTAGAATGATATAACAGAATTTGCAGACAGAGGAACATCAAAAGTCATGCTCACTGAAAAACTTTTTGGTAAGAATTTATCATCAATAGGTAAGACCACTTATGCCACTCTTACAGAAAACAACTTACTTCAAAGCATAAGCAATTCAATCCAAGTGACCAGCTATATTTTTTATGTCAAGAAAACAAAGAGAAAAAGGGAAGAAACCCCAAAAAAGAAAACGATCATAACCATGCAAATCTTACTTGCACTTGCTTACAGAAGAGCACTAAAAATCATGCTTTGGAAAGCATCTTGTTGATAGGGGATCATTATTGTGACAGAAAAACACCAACTTAAAATACAAGCAATACTCTAGAAAGGCTTTACATGTATTGCATGGGAATTTATACAGGAGTTAAAGGTGGAAGGTAAAGAGAGGTTAACCTACTAACCTTGTTTGTGACTTTTTCTACAATATAAACGAGGGCCAATAGAAGTAAAAAGTTACGATCCATTAACTTTCAAAAGCCCATTTTTTCTGAACCTCCATATTAGGGTTTTAAAGGGTGGCATGCAAAACTAAAATTTTTAATTAAATCACATTCATTTAGCTTTTATTCCATTTAAGACTCCCGAACAGTTGAGGTTAATTAACTTCCATTTACATTCCATTCCTTAACTTCCCTTCACTCCCATTAACCTTCCATTCCTTCTTCATAAAACTCCCATGCATCTAGACCCATCTTTGGATCAACTGGAAGCTGATAATAGAAATGCCAGCCAAAAGAATTAAACAAATTGAAATCAAAGCACACAAAAATGTTAGCAGGACGACGACTTCCATTGGTTTAACAACAAATTGGCTAGTAAATATTGAACAAAGAAACCTAGAACATTTTGATCTTCTGCTCAAGTCCCTCCATACAATGAGAATGTACTAGGTTGGCTTTAGTTCAGCGCAACATGTTCAAACTTGTTATATTCAGAAGAGTTGAGCTCATTCAAAAGCTTTTAGTTTAGTACAATTTGCACTTCCCCTTCAAAGATATTTTTCAAATTTAATTTTCCCTTCACATATACGATTAGGTCAATAGTTTGATGTGAAAACAAGTTGAGTGCATTATGAATCCCACACAATAAGTTTAGTCAGTTTAGAAGTGTGGTAAAAAACCTAAGGAACCAATGTGCATATTGTATTTAAGACAGCAGCACTATCACACCATATTATATCCAAAAGCAATTACTTACCTGGGAGAATAATGCCAGTAGGATCAGACAATTTGAGATCACCTACAACTGAATCTGAACGAACTGGTGTGTACCTATGAGACATATTTAAACATATATGTCTGAATGAATAAGTATATTACTCAAGCTTTATAACATACAATGGAGTAACAAATTATTAATGATGTTCAAACTATGAAATACAAAAAATAAATGATAAAAAGGCAAACAAGTTTAGATCAAAGATCAGGAAGACACAAAATCTTTGGCACATCCATAAAAAACTAACTAAAATTTTTAACATAATCTTGAGAGTGAGAAAGCTACCCAAACAACAGGCGGCAATTGTAATCTTCTTCTGTAACTTCATAAGTTCTAGAGCTAGCCTCATTAATGAGAATAATGGTCCCATCACTAGTTTCTCTGTACCAACTGAAAAGGCTTGATCCCTCATAGCCACCAAAATATTTTCCCTCCCCAGAATAAACACTGGAAGACAACTCCTTCACTTCAACATTAGAAACAACTGGAAGAGCTGCCAAATTATTTTAATTCAAACAAGTTAAAGACAAATATCAACAGGTAAAAATAACTAAAAGGTGTATTATTATTTTTTTCTTTTTCATATAGCTTGAATTAGCAGTGAACTGCTATAGAAAAAAAATGGAGCAAATGTACTCAATAATTGAATCAACAATATCAAAGCTCAAAAAGGTAGGTCCAAATACAATAAAATGAACAAACAACTGAAGTTCAGACTTCCTAAAACACTAAAATTTTCAAGCGCCCATATGAAATTTAAATGTGTTTAAAAAACTGTATTCATGCCAATAGCTAAAAGGATAATCCCAATGCACAAGGCTCATCATCTACCATACAAAACTTCTTTTCCAAGAAAAAAATTTTTCCACAACTCAAACCCTTTAGTCAAAAAACCAACTTTATTATTGCACCAAGAAAAACATGGATGTTGCAAATTCATAAGAACTAATATTACCTGGTTGAACTGGAGAGTTGGAAATTGCAACTAATGGTTTTCCACATTTTCCATCTGCACGAGTAGGCAGCCAATATAAGGCCAAGTAAGAACCCACATCTTCAAGTGATGGAGTATATGACCTGCCACAAAAACACATATTCTCAGGAGATATATTTTAAACTGGAGAGAAATATTTTGAAATTTTAAATCCCATAACTTACAATGTTTTGCTGCATATGAGAACATCATCATAGCTATCATGTATATCCATCAATGCAGCTCCTTGTAGCTTATTCTTTTTTCTGTACCAAATATACTCCCCATCACCTTCCCATCCACCGAAGTACGTTTTTTGCTGCACCACTTCCTCATCCTCATGGCAATAAGAAATTACAAGTTCCAATCCCACAGGATCCGCTATTTAAAAATATAAACATGGAACAGGATAGAAGCATTAGTGTATGAACTATGTTATGAAACAAACATACTATTAAACATCATGAAAAACCAAAATAGTAAAGTTATGAATATGATTCACTTCAAGGCACCAAAAGGTTCAATGGAAAATATAAAAAAAGTAGAAAAACTCGATGATAAAATAATATCCATCAAGATATTTGAGCCTCGTGGAAACTAAAAACATAAAACTTTCATCCAAGCAAATATCGGCCACTGAAATAAATAAGAACTGGATGCTAAAAGCTCCAACTTTCAGCAGACAACACTTTGAAATCCAATAATAAGAGTATTTGGGAAAATAACCAGTGAACCAAATCTTCCGCAAACACAATGCTATAGCTGGCTTTGTAGCATAAGATTACAATTTATGAAGAAATTAGCCTGACATGGATTATTGGCCCATTTCTTGAAACCTTAAGATCACCTGGTTAACTAACATGATAACAAAGGTGTCCCAAAGGATCTTGCATTAATTCATTTTATAAGTTCCAAACCAGCTACTTTAGCAATCAATAATCAAAAAGTAGCAAATTGTTTAATATTCATAATATCCTCAACCAACAAAACTCCTGAATGTCCACAAGTATTCCAAAGTAGACTTGCAGTACTAATTTAGAGAGTTTACAGTACTAATTTAGAGAGTTTACAAGTATGTTCCTTCTAAGAGTTACAAAACCTATCATTTTACACAATTAGATTATCAAGCAAACATGATTGTCACAACGCCAGTTTATCAAATAAATAGGTTCAAAGATAAGCTTCTAGCCTAACAGAGCCCTAAATCCCAAGAGAAATATTATCATGGTTCTCAACTCTCAACAGATATTGTTAAAAATAAGGCCAAACATAATAGAAAGTCTTAATCTGCACAAATATATGTTCATCCATGGTATAGAACCCACCTGGAGCAATCACATTGGATTTTATGCTTCTAGGATTTCCTTTTGCACCATCTTTGCGCACTGGAGTATAAACAAGTTCAATGCATGTTCCAACATCCTCTAAACTTAAATCCAGAAATTCTGAGCAAATAATGTAACCAGTTAAACCTAATTCGCAAAACACATGGACAGAAGAACATACCTCATATAACTTAAAAAAAGGCTTACCATCTGCACTTAGTTTCTCCCTAACACCATCACTGCTCACTCTAAACCATTCATGGAAACAGTTTCCTATCTCCCTGAATCAAAAGAGTGGCTTCAATATCATGAGTTATAACAATATGCCTGGAAGATTCTAAATACGAAAAATTGTAAAATATGGCTCACCCTCCACTATAAGAAGCAACGAAGCTCAAGCGCTGTCCTTCCATCATCGACCCCAAAAACTCTAAAGACTGACAAGTTGGAGGGCCTGCAATGATATAAGATTTTCAACATAGTTTCAGCACCATCATGTACATAATGAGATTTTCACTGCGGTTTCACTGACAAACATTTCAGAGATAGAGAGAGCAAACTATTAGAAATCAACTCTATACCAGCTATGATAGGTCCAAACTGTTCAGAAACAACAATAGGACCACGAGCCCAATCACTTCTGACAGGTTCACACGAAACCGAAATAAAGAATCCAATGTCATCAATTGAAAGTGTGTACGACTCTGCAGTAGCACCACGAATTTCACATTGAGAGCCATCAGAACCAGTCTGCATGACAATACTTTCATTAATCAAATCACAGCAGCTAATGATCAACTTTAACACATAGGAGCATGTGCATAAGAGGGGAAGGAGAGGAGGAAGAGAGAGAGATTAAACTAAAATAATAGGCAAAGCAGAGAAATAGAAACATTTGTTTTCTTATGCCTTGTATAGCCTAAGTGATTTTTCTGGGCTGGGCTACGCACTGTAATACTTAAATTGTTCAGTCCTTCACAAGATGAGTGCATCTCAAGCTTTAATTATGAGTAGTTAAAGTACCCGAAACCAACGGAAAACTGAATCTCCTTCTTGACCTCCCCAATACTTTTTGTCAATACTAAGTGTAGTTCCCTCAACAGCATTTCCGACTATTTGCAGAGACAGCAACCTTGGACTTCCTAATCATCAAAAACCAGTTGGCATCACAAATAAATTTGAATTTGTTATGTAACAGATAAAAAAAGCACTAACATAAGCATATTCCATGACAACTCATTTAAAACTATCATCACATTTTAACTGGTATATTCATTTGTTTGAACTACACCATAAAGTGAAAACATAAAGAAAGCTTGCTGATTGTCCATAATACATGTATTCCATTACCAAATTACCAAAAAACCAATAGTTAAATATTGAATGTGCAATAAATTCAATACCACAATTTTTTGCATCGAAACATAGAATCTAAATTATCAAGAGATTCTGGGATCCATTATAAAATGCCAGCCACATTACACACTGCATAATGGATCCTAAATCACAGGTATTGGGTGTGTACTTAACAATAAGTTTTTGTCCTTTTGTTCTACTTATCTATTGTTAAATGCAAATTTTTTAGGGGAATGCAGATAACAGCACTAGGATAACATTTCCAGTTAACAAATTTCTCATGTTATGATTTGACTGGTAAAACATTCAGTAAATATAGTTGAATGCATTGCATACCAAAACTGATGTTATATTCTTTTGATACATCAACCGTGGATGTGGAATTATGTAAATTCAAATTGCACACATCAGCTAGCAATTTAAATTAATGATCATAACAGTGTAAATTACTAACAAGTACTTCACTAATTTTATCCATGGAATCACAAAATGTCATTTTTAATACTCAATTACATACCTACAAAAAAGAGAAAGATATTAATTCCCAAAATTGAGATAAGAAAGTTTACCAGGTCGAACTCGTTCCTGTCCCATGCAAGTCCTTGGCTCACCCAAAATCCCATCATCACGCACAGGTACACACTGAAAGGACACGAATTTACCAATTGCCTCCCTGGTAATACGGTACTGGAGGACACCTGAACCCTCATGTATCAAAGTACCAGGGTCTGTTTCAGCCTGAAAATTTCAAAAAACATTTGAGTTTATGTATGCATTCTTCAAATATCAAACGTACAGGAAGAGAAGAACATTAGGTCCCAGATCATAGTATTCAAAGTTTAGAACCTTCAAGTTTAGACCTGAAGCCATGTGACATCTTTCCAAATAAAAAGCTACATAAAGCTAGTAGAACTATGGAAAGATATTGCAACTAAAGTACATTGGCCACATATATTAGACCTTTTAAGATACCTATAACAAACAAGAAGTCCACACAGAACGAGAGTTTAACATGATAACAGATCTAACTATGTGAAGTTCATTTTGAAGTAACAAATGAAAAAAATGAGAAGCAAGCATGAAATTCAACTTAAGCATATTCCCAAGTATATAACCACAACAAAAACAAAAACTATTTATTCAGTGGACAACTAATTATCAACATAAAACCATTCAACTAGAGATTAAAAAAAAGTGATTGAAATTCACATTGTAAGAAAGATCACAAGGCATGCTGGAGAGATATGGATTTAGAGTTGGAAAAGTTAAATCATATATTTTCGCAGCAGAAAAGTGACTCATATTTTATATTTCTCAAATTGATATGATTAATTGTTGAGTTATATATATATATATATATCTGAAAATGAGCTCATATATGCTAAAGCCAATAATAATTGATTTGGCCCATTTGGGAGATAAAAGAAATTATCACCTTCACTCACGGAAGTATGTTAATTGACTGAATCACATAAAGCATTGGGAATTTGTTATTTAATCACATAAAACCTCCTGCATTTGTTCTTCCTTCTTCAAAGATATTGGTACTTTAATGTTTTAAGAAGACGCAAATGAGACATGTAAAACAAGAAGCTGGAAAAAGGAAAAGAAGACGAACTTTACCAGTTAAACAGCAATTTGGCCACATGATTAGACAAAGAACATAATTATGTCATCAGCTTTCAAGAAGTCTTATATACTTAACATTTTCATATTCCATGAGAATTAGATCCAAACGATAAGATGAATTTACACTATCATTTTTCCTAAATGTAACATGAAACAATCTACCAAGTATTTGAGTTATGTAGAATCAACTCTAGAAAAACACATAAGATTAATTTCTCAGTTTATATGTTCAATCAGTAACTGCCCAAGTTCCGTTATGGCACTTACAGTTCAGGCACTTCATATAGGTGCCAAAACCCACTACAAAGTGAGGGGAGAACTCTTACATAGCTGAGGTAATAAAGCATATCCTGATACAGTAATATCGCATGAAGATAATTTTCCTGAATAGGAAAAACCTAATTGTAAAATTTACAAGAGCACCTGACTAATAAAGACCAGTAGTTCAATACGAATAAAGTTAAATGAACTTGTATTGACTAGTATGCAACATTAAGTAGGAATGAACTTCAATTGCTATCAAGACTGCAGTAGGTAAAAGAATTCTCTCCAAGGTCTTAATATCACTAGGTTACTTACCAGGATTTTAAATGAAAATATCCATCCAAGTGTCGTCACAACAATCATTTTCTTTTACCACCACTTAAGTGATTGAATTTACAAATAAAGTGCAAAAAAGATAACATGAGAGAAAAGCAAGACTGCCCACAGTTGTTCCTATGATATAACCTCATTGATCCAATTACAAAGAGTGACATCCGCTAAATCTATCTTCATTGACCTATTATTGAAAGTTTACTATATCAAGTAAGCGTGTCAATTAAGCACACTGGTATGGGCTGGCTGGGGGTGAAGGTAATATATATAAATGTCACATAATAATTCCATACAATAAATCTAATAGATAATAACAAAAGTCCAGAATGGTACAATTTAGTATGTACCGCACAGAATATCTTGGGAATAATACCTCATGAAGGTACCAATTATACACACTTTTTCCTTCATGACCCCCTATATAGCCATATGATGCTGTCAGCATTCCACCTTCAGCGTAATCACCAGTAATAGATAAGAAATTTAGGCTTGGAGGAAGAGCTGAAAGGAAAGGAAACAAAACTAAATTAAAACTAACTAGAAGAAAAAACTTCCTATATATAATAAGGCAAGGGAAAACGGTATACTTACTTTCCACTGCTTTTTCTGATATAACATATACTGGTTCACCAGATTCACCATCTGGACTCATAGGTGCATATTTTGCAACTATGTAATAGCCAACTGCACCTAGTGGTATGCGGAATGCCTAAACAAAGATGATAGCTCAACTGTGAGACATACTTAAAGCCAAACGATGATTCATGATCTTGCTTGGATTTGCTTAGCCAATCATTACCCACCTTTGCAATTTTGGATGCACTGACTGCTTCAAGGCCATTTTCACCATCCAATATTGAAGAACTTGTTTTAAACCACTGAACTCTACTAGAACCTTCAGCTCCTCCAGTAACTATACCAGTTACATTAACCTTATTGTTCTCCCTTATATCACCAATGATCTTAACATTCATCACCTTTGGAGGAGCTGGAATTTGAGCAAATACAAAGCCAGCGTTTGAAGAGGAAGTTAATAATGTAAGCAACATGATGGAAGTACAAGGAGATTGCAAAGAGAGACAAGGTAAAAAATGCCTTAATAAACATCATGTTAGATGCTAGTATACCGATGCAATACCAGCAAGTTAATTTGCATGGTAATTTCATTATCAATAATCGCATAGAGAGAGCATTGTCTAGAAAATCCACCAAAGCCCAACTATTATTTAACGCAACAAGTGTTGGCAATGAAGAAAAAATAAACAACCTGTACACAAGCTTAGTGCAGGATAAAGAGTATGCTCAGATGGATTTCTAGAAACACAAGTAATAGATGCAATTGTGTGAATGTGGAAACAGCACTGTTAATATAAACTAGACAGAAAGAAATAACTCCAAAAGGAAAATTAGAAATTACTTTTCCTTATTTCTCAAAATTACAATATGCCTTGGAGAATTGTTTTAAAATTTTTGTGTTTCCTCGAAAAAAATTGGCCTAGTTACAGCATTTATAGCCCTCAACTTACAATCGGTGCCCTACTTCCAGGTCTGAGTCGAAGCCAATGCAATTCATATATCCCAAAAGCTTTGAAGACAATGAAGTAATCCCTAAAAACGGGAGAAAATGCATTGGCTGTGACTAAAACCAGGCAGTAAGGCACCAACTGTAAGTTGGACGATATAAATGCCAAAAGTGGGCCAATTCATTCGGGGGCTATGCATATACACACTATATTGCGTTTTTTTTACCTATATTGTTTTTCCTCTAAACTTCTAGCTCATGCTATTTTTTTTTTTCAATTTTTTAACATAACTATATCTATTTTTTTCTTCCCATAATCAGATTTAATAATTCAAATACTTAATTAATAACATTAGTCTTTTTGATGTTTTGATATACTGATTTGCTTCATAAAATGTTTCTCTAGTAAGGTATGAAGATGGAAAGACCATTATTTTTTCAAAATCATAAAATGATAGCCCCTACAGTTTTGTTTGCTTCATGGAATAGCTTGTAAATAGAATAGGATTCCATGTTGACTAGTTATTTTTAACTTTTGTTCAAATTTACATTTGGAATAGTCATTCCACAATATCAACTTTTGGTTGAACTGAATGTGTAATAGTATGATGCAGAATAGATATTTCAGAAAATTGTGGAATACAAATTCCACCAAAAATAAAGAATAACCATTCCATGACCGGAATAGCCATTCCATTGCTCCTCTGTCCTGCAAACAAAATGGATCCTAACCATCACCATTTACCTTGCTTCACCACAGGAGACACTGTTGATACAGATTCCCCTTCCTGCCCTGCAAAGCATGTCAAGGAATATATTAAATTCAAAAGACGATCCATGAGAAAGCCAGATAATAAAAAAGAATGTTACATTTCCACAAAGGAAACAAAATAATGGAATTACCTTCAAAATTAATGGGTATATAAACAAAAGCTATGCGTCGTCCCACATCTTCTTTGGTCAGTGTATACTCTGATGTACCCGTTGATACCAATAGAAAATCTCTGCCAAAGAAGCCAACAAGATTATAATTGGATATAAAGAATGTGACAATTAAAATTGCATACATATGCAGAAATGAGCAAAATGACACATGAGATTAAAAGATAGCGAAGAAGCATAAGACATCGACCATAAAATCATATATGCATCAAAGCAAGACGAGATTTAACTTCAAATGATTAAAGAGAATGAGTTAAAGAAATATCATCAACAGAACAAGTTGGCATATTTCTTTTTCCAAATACATGCATATTAGAGCATGAAATAAATGGGCACACTGACCCAGTTTCCTTATTCTCACGTAACCACTCAAACTTGCTGGGACCTTCTTTACCACCAAAGTACTCCCCACCTCCTTTTATGATATTATCTTCGACAAAATCTCCAATGATTTGGACATTACTCACAGATGGAGGAGCTGCCACCATGAAACATGACATCTTAGCATTCAATACCATACCGTTAGGTTCAAAAAAATTGAAATAAAAACCTGAATTTACAACTATGAAATGTCTATCCTGATTGGTAAAAGAAAGAAGAAGAGCATAAGCATCATATCTTTTCTATTAAATGTGAACCAAGTCTAAACATTACCATTGAAGCCAAAAGAATTCACATGAAATCTACTTCAAATTGTTCATGCAATATGAGAGAAGAAGATTTATCATATTCATGTTATAAAAAGCTGCATTTTTTTAGATTTAGTCTTCGATAAGTGAGACATTTCCCGCAAAGTACTTACAAATGCAAAGCTTGAATTGATCCTAACCTTGCTGGAAGAAAGCAACAAAGAAGCTCAAATCTTAAAGCCGAGAACAAAAGAAAAGGTCGTACAAACCAGAGTCGTAAATCACAACAAATAAAACTCTTTGTTAACTTGACATAGCACAATTCTCCACCGAGAAGGAATGTAACTTCCTATGTCAAGAAATATATGGAAACTTCACTAATATTGTGTATGCAGATAAACTATCACCATTGGAAAATTAAGTTAAAATGCAGAAACTGCAAGAATTCTTCACAATCCAAGTGCCATGAACAAAAGGAACAAAAAAAGTTCTTTTATATATATGCACATGAATATACAGAGGTCTAAAACTACTATTTGTGTTAAAGTACAGGTTACAGAACTTCCGATGTTGCAAATATGCAAGATGAAAATGAGAGTGATCATCTTTACTTTTGTTCCATAAGATGACTCATTTACCTCCATTCAACATCCTAATGCACCAGGCAAGGTCCCCTTCCATTTGAGGTAGACTAAGATTGCTTAGCTTCTTCAAAGTGGAGCAACATTTTTATTCTTATATGTTGGAATATCACCAAAGGCATGTTTTCTACACAGTTGTGTTCCAAAATGGAAGCTAAGCAAGTGGATTTTAGCACAGTTGCTCCTAACTTTGGACGTCACAGGGTTCTTGGCATATACATTTGCCTAAGTTTAAGTTTGTGATAATTTAATTGTTGTGAACAACAGATACAAACCGCAATCAAGAACAATAGCAATTTTCATTTTCTTTATTTGAATTTTTCTTTTACTGTTGTCCTGTAAATTTATTTCATCAGTTTTAGGTGCTGGTGAAAATCATATGACAGTACTACTGCCTCCTTAATTATGCGGGTAGCTAGCTTAAACAACTACATCCCTATTTATGGTATGTTACAAGGACTAAATGACACACAACAAGACTAGAGGTCATTAACAACTTTTCTAGTCATTTTTCCCCCACTTGGGCAGAAATATTTCCTCCATACCCAGTTTCTCCTTTATTCAATGCAATTCTTCTTTTATCAATGGAAAAAAAATGTGTATATAACATACAAACATATATACATGCATTTAAAAAAAAATGACAGAGAATTTATAGTGGAAGGAGCTTGGGGGCCATTTCATTAAGACTCTACCTTATTTCATAGTGATTGAGCATATTAGCAAGGAAAACTATCTAAAATAATAACAATAACAAGCTAAAATCTTTTCTCTTGCAAATAAGTAAAAGAGAAATAATTTAGAACAAGAAAGGTAAATTGAAGGAAAGCAAAAAAAAAAGAGAAAATGAAATGTCAAGAACGAGGAAATTTTCACTTCACCAACAAACCTGCTTTAACAAAGTCAGTATATTTATACTGAGGTTCCCCTTTGGCACCTTCCTCTGTGACTGGTGTATACATGAAAACCAAACTCGAGTCGATGTCTTCCAAAGTTAGCAGATACTCCTCATCTTCTGCACCAACAACAACCACTGGACTACTGTTCCATCTTCTCCTCAACCAACTTGAAAATAGGAAAAATAAAGGTAAATTCCATTTTTTACAATTGGAAGACAACACATGCACATCTGCACAACCACATGGGTGTATCTATGCTAAAACATTTAAAATGGCATCTCACCTGGCAACACCTTTTCCTGGAGTTCCACCACACCATGCAACCTCGGCATAGCCTTTGATGATATTTCCTTCCACTAAATCCCCATGCACTTCAAGTTTTACAACTTTTGGAATTCCACTCCCTTCACAAGATGGAAAAGCAAGGTAGAACACAACATGATCCAACTTGGATAATTAAAAATTGTGCACACTTGAAGAAAATTCAGTCATATTTCACAGCCCACTCTTTCTTTCATTAATAACAGTTGAACCTACAATCCCAAGTCTCTGTCTATAATATTTAAGTTTTAAGCATCTTTTATTGTTGCGAGAAATATCCCATGCTACTTCAATGTGATGCATAACTGAAAAATTCAAATCATTGACCAGCTAAAAGTAATAAGGACATTTTAGATTAAAAGATGGATTAACCAGAAAGTCATCTAAATGAAACCATAAATTCGTAAGAATATGAAAGAAAAGCCCACCTCGTGAAACAGGTGAAGATATAGCAAAAATTGTAGGATATTCTCTCTCTCCCAGCATGGGAGTACATTCCACTTTCAGAAATTTATCAATGTCTTCATGCTTTGGCCAGTATACCTGACCATCATATAGTGCTATCAACATGGTATTAAGATAAAAGGGCTGCATTAATGTCTATACGAAAGTTCAATATAACCAATATCTCTGCAAGAATCATTTACCTCTCCTGTGGCATCAGGAATAGCAACAAAATTTGAAAGTGCCCTCTCCCCTATAAACCATTGATATCGTAAGACCAGTAGTGAATCAACACTGATGTCCTGCACAAAATTGAAGTGGCAGCAGCAAGCATCTTCTTCGAAAGGTTGATCTATAGAGGCATCCTTGAGCAAATAGCCTGGAGGAAAATGATCTTTCCATTGCTCAAAAAGGAAACGTAAAGTTGACTCTGTTCAACCAACAATGTAGTAAGTTCAGAATTCTCATATAGAATATGTAAGTGCCATACATATATCATAACATTTTTGGAAGACTTAATGCTTCATTCCATAATCCCAACTTGAACCATATGCTACAGATAATTTGGAATCCATCTCCACGCTAAAAGAGAGGTATCCAAGTCTAATATGAACCATGGGAACATTGAACACGAAAAAGAAGATGAGAGAAGTAGACTCCCACCAAACAGAATGCACATTTGCAGAATTATATTTCATTTCTAGCCTCCTATTGTTAAACAAATTGAAAATCAGATACAATATAACAGAGTACTAGTAAATCAGTAACCGCAAGTGCTAACAAATCATAAATACTCCAATATATTTCAAAGCATCAATAACTTGATTAAAAAATAATAACAAGCATTTGTTTCATCTTATTCAATAAATCAATGGCATCATAAACTTCTTGATGAAAATCCTGAAGATGCCATGACTATTTTTAATAACTTGAACTCAGGGACTCTGTGCTGTACTGAGACTGATAGAACATCAAATCAGTAGCCTACTAACCTACAAAACGCAATCAAAGTGTTACAACACAAACCACATTTTTTTGCTTACACGTCACATGTGATGTTGGTGGGTTAGTAGGCCGCTGGAGTATGGCTTGGCATGCTGGCGAAAAAGCAAGTTTCACTAGTGACTTACTATATGCGCATATGGAAGTAAATAGCTGTACATGTGTAGTAGTAGGTTCATACTCAATTAACAATATAAAAGTGGCGCCTTGTTCAAATACTTTCTCTTGTTTGATCTTGTTCAAACAGTTCCTATAGTTTTGGTTACTGTGGTTTGACTAAACATCATGTTCAACAGCTAATGACAATAAGCAGTCTGGTACATTATATGGCATATATGATTAGTACGACCTTATCTTCCCAAAGAAATTAAGCACTAATTAGTAGAATACAACATTTTCATATAAACCATTTATATGCAGTGGTTACTGGTCCAGGGGCAGTCACAAAGTTAATAAGCATTGCAGATGCTACAACTAATTGTTAATCAGTGTAGTTTTCAAACCAGGTATGCTGGAAGTGCATTTTCCTAAGTACACACCTGCTGCATTCTCAGGACGACAAAACTCCCAACCATCTCTGATGCACAAGGCTGTGCGAGCTGGATAACGCTTTGCTAGTGCCACCTCTTCTCGGGAGAGATCTATCAAATTTCCACCATTAAAAAACAGCAAAGAAAATTATAGAAGTATTTTTGAGAAAGAAACCTCACAAAGCGAGTGCCTAATTTTACAAAGTGGAGATTATAAAAAAATAAATAAAGAAAAAAGAAATCAAACAAGAAGCAAATGTTATTCATATGAAAGCAACTAAAACAACACTCAATATATTGCTGAAGGACCAAAAGCTCAAAGTGAAATGTTACTTAAAGAAATAACTGCATGATACCTCTATCATTAAACTTTTTCAGTGTAGGACCAACAAGCAAAATTGATGCTGCTTCTAAATGGGGCATCTTAAGTATAGGATTCTCCTCCACTCGTAAATGCTGCAGCAAGCAAAACAAATACTGGTATCAGATCGTATTGCCTTGTGGATATTAAGAAAGTGAATAATGTATTGTTCCCACTACTCCATTACTCGAAGGTAAAGCTTAAAATAAAGTACATAAAAAGTAGATATAAATTAGCAATGTCATTCCTTATAAATTCATTGTTGTTTTTCTGTGGTGAGAATTTTCTATTTTTCAATTCAATAAAAGAATGGTTATACATCTATTTATACATGGGAAGAATATGCAAAATACCTATGCTACCCTTTACACTTAATATTAGGATTAACACATAAAAAACCTACTAGACAACATTCATATTTTAAAAACATAAACATAAACACACATATATATATAGTTGAATGCAAAACCATATGTTGTACCAGTTTCCTTCACTTTCCAAATCGTTACACCCTTCACCAGGTACTAAAAAGCATACCCCATGAATGTGCATTAAAGCTTATAATCAAATTCGCACTTAATTATCACTTGAAGGCAGGGAATTAGAATTTAGCATGTTTTCAAATTAACACAAATCATAATGGCAAAAAGTTAGGATCACAAAGATTATCCAGACCACACAATATTTGTTCACACATCAAAATACCTCAACTCATAAATAGCTACAGCGCTATTTCCATCATAATTTCCAAATCGTAACGTGAGATTATTTCAAGTGGTTCACTACAATATCATGTGTCTTCGCCAAAATAAGACAACTCAACTGTACTAATTTTGCAAACTCTAACAATTATTTGGGTCAATGTGACAAACATTTTGTGCCGTGTTACGAGCCACTGTGTTGATTATAGTCAACACCAGAAAGCGTGGAAAGAGAAGACTAGTTCAGTGACCAGTCCATGCATAACAGATCTGAAAGAGCAGAATCACAGTATATAGATCTAACCTCAAGGACAGGCAGATACGGGAAACCCTTAAGAGTTGTTATTTTATTTTTGCTGGCAGCTAAAACCTGCAAAGGAAAGATGGTGTGGTGACAGGGTAAATGAAAAATTGAAGATGCTATTTTAATCCTAACTGAATGAAGCAGCGTATACAAGCACACTAAACAAACCTGCAGCCGTGGTTGACTTGCCATTGAAAGCGACTTCAATTTATTTTGAGCGACAGAGAGAAACTAGACAAAATATAAAATTTTAATCATTTAGAGCACAAACTTAGAAGTTATGATAAACTATTGATTAAAATAATTGATCAGAAAAGGCAAAAACCACTCAAAAAGACTTACCTCCAGATTAGGAAGCCGAGGAAGGCTGATAAGTGACGTGATTTGGTTACCAGCAAGATAAAGTTGCTGGAAGTGACAAATGTTGCAGGCTTTTCAGCATCTCATTACATAGAAGATTACAAGCTACAGCATGTTTATAATATCTAGGAACTTAATGGATTAATATACATGTAAAGCAAACCTGCAGAGCCTTGCAATTCTCAAGAGGTTCAAACCCAGGACCCTTAAACTCATTGAAGCTCAAATCAAGGACCTGGAAAAAAAAATATGGATGATGAATTTCTAAAACTTTTGCATGCAAAAATCTGAACATAAAGCACAAGCCTACTGCATGGGATTTAGACACTTGACACTTTGCTAATTCAAAGGTTGTTTGGTCTGTGAAAGATTGCCAAGAGTGAAAATAATAATGGAAACATTATTTAGCATGGCGAACAAACCTTAACCCGCTTCAATATTTCAATTCCTTCCAATGTGGATAAAAGATTGTCTCTCAGATAGACAAACTGTCAAACAGGAGCATCAGTAAGGAACAATTAGACAAAAAAATATCATTTGTTACCTAGTTTAGCATATATAAGCACTTAAGCAGCGCGAAGATATATTTACCTCTAAAGTTGGTGACAAGTTCAGCCCACTAGCAGTGAGATTGCTAACTCTGTGACCCCTAAGATCCAATCTCTGGTCCAATAAGAAAGCACTCATGAGGAGAGATAGAAGGCTCAGAAAAGACAAGAGTGGAGGCAAAAGAAATGAGAAACCGGCAAAGCTAGTCTAGGTGTATTTGAGACTTTGAAAAGCACAGAATAGGCATGTACTACTTTAGGGTTCTGCATATCATGTTGCTACATGGATCATAAATTTTCATATATGATGAACCTCCAAAATTAGATTCAATATCCAAAAATCATAACCATGGCTATTAGTTTTTAGATGCTATGATTCTACAGGTCCCTTTGTTATCAATTCTCTTCTTTTTCTCATTAAACTTGTCTTGACATTACAACATACAACCCAGAAGGATAACTGCTTAATGATTTTTCTATTCCAGAGGTTTGCTCAGTCGACTTTTAACGATCTCTACTTTTGCTTCTCTGTTTTTTGTCTCTAGCTCAATATTATTGTCAATTATCAAGATAACAAAAGATTTATGAAGTAACAACAAGGAAGACTTTAAAGAAAATATTCCTTAAACAGCAACAAACAGTATGAAATTGTTAGGACATTGTTAGAGTAGGGCAGCATTCAAGATTTACAGGTGGAGGAGAAACAGATATTTTATTAATATAGTTGATTTATCCTAAGTATAAATATCCCATCTATCACCAAGGACAACAAAAACTTGGAATTGCAATACACTGAAATGAATGATTTGAAGTCATAACATAACAGGGTTTTCAGTAGTAAATGATTATAAAAAATGAATAAAAATAAAAGCAAACATGATGGAAAAGAAGCAATTCAAAAGACAACATAAAGAACAGCCAGACAAGTCACACGGTTTAATTTCAGAACTCTATTGGAAGGAACAAGATAACTGCAATGAACATTTCAGAAGCATTCTTTGGATAACTTACATCCAAAATAAAGATATTATAAATAACAAATAGAATTCAAAGATTAACAATGGCATGCTTACCACATCATCATTAGCCTTAATCTCCACCTGTGGAAGAACAATGAACCTAGAAGCTCGGCTTTTAGGAGTTCCCAACTTCCTCTGCCCAGACAAATTAGAACTCCTGTCAAGAGACTTTGACAAAGACCCAGTTCTCAATCCACTGGAAACTGAAGGTGAGCGAGCTGATGGTGAAGAAACCTTCGAAACTGTCTTCCTACTTAAACTACTGCTAGTACTGTCCAGTGAAGTAGAAGCCACTCTTTTTGAGGATGAAGAGACTGGCAATGCTGGCTTAACTGAAGGCTTCTTGACAGTTTCTGACTTACTGACATCAGACCCAGTTGATGATCTCAAGCTCTTATCCAGAGGTGACGCAGGAAGTGACTTTCTAACGTCTGAAACACTAGTTCGGGTCACAGGTTTTGCAGCAACTGAAGGCAAGGAACTTCTTCTGAGCTCTGGAAGAGACTGCCTTACCGGGTCAGATACAGAACCAATTTTTTTGCCAGCAACAATAGCCACATTACTCTGCCTTTTTGCAGCAGATGATTTCTCAGGCACACCTCCAGTGCTATTTCTTCTAGCAACTGGAACTGAATTCAAAGTACGGGAAGAAGCAGGTGCAGTTGGTTTGGTCACATTTGAGCTTGATTCTGAACTGCTTTTGGATTCAGTTCTCTTTCTAATAGAACCAGTTGGCGCTAAAAGTTTTGAGGTTGCTGAAATAGTAGGCTTTGTATTTTTTATAACCTTCTTTGTGCTTTCCACTGAACCAGCAGAGGACAGTTTCTCTGAACTTTGGACCTTATCTACTGGCTCTTCAACAGATGGCACTAACGGTTCCTCCATTGTAAGTCAATGAACTTGTGCTTGAAAATCAAGCACGATTTGCCTGATTCAGCAACCATCAAAACAAGAAAATTGAAAGTTTCATTTCCTTTTTTTTCGATGCATCAATTATCAGATAAGAAAAAGTAGAGAGTTACGATGAATTAAGTAAATTGAGCCTTAATTAAGACAACAACTCAGCACGTCTAATTCAATTATTGACCCAAAAGAGAAATGAAAAATAACAGAAAACAAAAACAAGCTTTTGTTAGTTGAAATAACAAGTATATTAGCGAAAAAAGACCCTTTTATCCAAAAAATTTGCTAGGCTTTCTGCGCAATGAAGCAAAGAAAATGTCAACTGGGTTGCTGAGAAAGTTCAGAAACAAGGAAAGTACCAGAAACCTCCAAATTTCACGCAATGCAACTACTACTACTACTACCGCTATTACTTTTAGTTAAATAGTCATTTCCAATCTCTAACTCTAATTTTAAAACAATGTAAACCAAAAAGAAAGGGTCCCAATTAAAAACTTTATATTATCTTCTACACCGCTGCCCTCAACCACCAAAAACAGAGTGTAATTCAAAAATAATAACTAAATAACTACTTACAATCTCAAAAACGCAGAAATTAACAGAGCTCTCGAACCCACAGCATGAATTCTTGGATTTCGAAGATCGTACTTGGATCTGGCACATAATGCAGGTTGTTTAGCAAGAATCCAAACTTCCCCTCAATGATCTAAGCGAGCAGTAGTTTGTGAAATGACACGAGAAAGAGAAAATTCAAAAAGCTCAAAGCAAAAAACGATAACAATTTACTCAGGGGAAAGGGCTGAAACAAAAAAATTCTCGTACAGAGAGTAAACAGTTAAGTAGATCTAGCCATGGTAGTAAAAGAAACGTTTCGAAGACAAAAATGAAAGCAGCATCGTTGATTATTTCTTGCTTTGCTTTTCTTTATTAGGGCTTTGTTTCTTGTGTTCCTTTTTCAAAACAACGCGTGGCAAAGGCTAAACACGAAAAGTAAGAGAGAGAAATGAAGGGAAGCGAGGTGTTCTGCAGAGCACAGTGTGAGTGAGGGAGTGAGGGAGTGAGTGAGCTTTACTGTTTTTGTCTTTTAAATTATTAATTTTTTTCTGGTTACAATTAAATGATTAATTTGAAAAATGTTAGGGTTTTTGCGAGAATTTCTATTTAGTCCCTAAAAGTGACAAAAATAATTATTTTCCCCTATATTCTAATTATTTTTAAAATTTAATCATTATTTAATCTTTCCGTTCAAATATGTGTTTAAACTGCTAAACGGCTAACCACTAATAAAAGGAACAAATATGATAGACTTAATAATAACCTAATATTATATATAAAATACTAAATAATATAATATTACAAGATATTTAATGATAAAAATGATTATCTTTAAATATAAAATTTAAGAATAAATAGTTTGACGAAATTAAATTTCGACAATGAATTGATATTTTACTAATATTAATAAAAACAAGTGTATAACATCGGTTGAACTTCATGGACTAACGAGAAAGTGTAATTTAGCAAAACTTATATATTTCGAATTAAAGGACTATAAAATTAATTTTCAGCGATGAATGAATAATTTATTAAACAATAGGGACAAGTTAATAATATTTATCAGATTTATGGGTCAAATTGTAATTCTTCGTTTCGTTTTCTTAGAAAGTCGGGTGAATTGGCGGAAGCCATGTATGGGATGGAGAGGAGAGAGTGACGTGTCATGCGTTTTAAAAAAATTTAAAATGTACGATTTCAAAAAAATCTGGTGCGGTGGAGATTGACTTCGTGGCTTCCTTGTCTTTGTCTACTGAATTGGACCCATTACCCAATTTGATAATGCATTTCAAATTTTACATACATCAATTAAAAAATAAAATTATACTAGTTAGGTTTGATAAATTTAAAAAAAAATGTTATGGAAAATATTAAATTTTTAAATAATTAATTATATTTAATATAAATTTCAGTTAAAATTTTTTTAGTTATTATTTAAGTGAATTTTAATTTAATTATGAATGTCCGGCGAATAATTTATTTTAGATGATTTTTTTTTATTTAATTTTATTAAATTCCATAAATTTATTTTAGAATATAATTTAAAATAATTTTGTAAAACACTCTTGAAAAAAAATAAAGGAGGCCAAAAAAAAGGAGTGAGGGAATAAATGTGAGAAATATTTAAATTTTTAATTGAAAAATAATTGCTATTTCATTAAAAAAAAGAACACATTCGGCAACAACATTCTGGAGAGCTTTTTTAGTGAGTGACCATAGTTAAAACATTATATTTATTAATTAAATTATTCAGTAACTTAATATTTATAACAGTTGTTAGAACTTAGAGTGTGTTTCATCAAATGTTACGTCCATTAACGTTTTAGCGTTTCAAAATTTATTTTTTTGACACTCTTATCAGATTGTTTTTTCCTCTTATTCTTAATGCTTACAATTTTAATTTTTTATTATTTTAATTTTAACACCTAATTAAACATTTATTTTTGTCAAACATTCACCCAATTTGTTATGAACTTTATGGTGAGGATAACTCGAACTCGAGATATTTCCTTTTTGATAAAATTTTTGTCATGAAGAGGATTCGAACTTAAAATATTTCACTCCTCATATTTTCTAAAATATGTGAGAAAATCAATTAAATCACAAATAGTTCACATAAAATGGAAAATTAGAATTATGGAATGAATCTATGATAAAAAAATTAGATCATATATAGTAATTAAAAAAAAACAAAAATAATGAAATGATGCATGATTGAATTATAAGGGGTCCTCAATCCCTTTTCCCTTAAATTTCAAAATCTGAACTCTATTTCTATAATACCCTGAAATTTTTATTTCAAAACATTCCCATTTAAATTTAAATTGTAAATTATTAGCCAATAATATTACGCCACGTAATATTATGGGGATCGAAAATCATTTTGGTTCGCCCGAAAATTTATTGAATAAC
>CANUEX010085541.1:0-27338 GCA_948099535.1 Jatropha multifida | reverse complement strand
TCAAACTTTGCTTCCTCTTTTCATGCTAAATCAATGGCCAAGATCTAGTCTTAGGTAATCTCATCCAATGGCTCTAAATATTCCTCAAATAATTCATTTCTAAATATTATTTAACTCCACAAATTAATTAAATTAACTTCTCAAAAATAATTGATCATTTATTCCTTAATATACCACAATAAAAATAATATTCATTAGTTGCCGCAATTCTCCAAAAATATTCATAAAACATTCTCTACCTGTCTAAATCATACAAACATACTCCAAAAATATTAATTATAATATTAGACACATGTAGTAATTTTTCCGGACCGATATAATACCAAGTCCCGGATTACTGGTGCTATTCATAGACCGATAAATCACTATTTACGGCACCGAAAATTTAGACTGTTACACTTTCTTTTTCTCGTTATTTCTTGTACATGTGGAAACCAACGTGGTGGATAAATTGATAACAAATTAACTACATATGATGCATCAACGCAAGTGTATTTCACATAAAATCTTCAATTTGCTTAGGTGTACAAAAGCTACAAAACACGCAACTTAAGAGGCACAAATGATCCCCCGCAAAGTTTAGGGACACAAATGGCAATTTAAGGATAGTTCAAGTGAAAAATTATGCATTCGGCCAATTATTATTATGATGAATGGGTTGACTATGAATGTTGAGCATGGAATGAGAAGTATAAAGTTAATTGATGCTAGTAGTGATGTGAATGTGATATTGAAAATTTTAGAAGTGTTTCTCAAATAGATTTTAAAAGTAGAAATATTAAGAATTTAGGGGGAAACTTTTCTAGTTTTTCCATAGGTTTTTAAGTTTAGAATTGTACATATCTAGCATAGTAATTATGTGATTAAAGTTTTTAATTATTTATCATAGAGCAGATAAGGGGTGTTACAGACTTAAAAGGTGTATCACTTATTCTTGAAAGAAAGGTAGTAGGTCCTAAGGATGACATTGAGTTGAATGATAAATCGAGTGGTATGTGCCCCAGAAGAAGAAAAATCGCTTAAACGAGACATTTTTTGACAAATGACAAGAATATAATTTTCGAGTTAGAATCTTCTTTCAAATGACATGAAAAAAAATTAAAATATGAATACAACGCATAGAAAAATGTAAACAAAAACTAAGTTTTGAACTTCACCTATTTCTGAATGAAGAGAATGGAATTAAGTATAAAACTAAATCTCTTTTTGAATTAAGAGAGTATAGTCAAATTGAGTTTTTGAACCTAACTTGCATAAAATTTTTTTTCTTTGTTTCTCTTGTTTTCACTTATTTTATCTTCTTTTAAATGTAAAGAAAATATAATTCTTACATAAAAATAAAATACAAGCCTTATTCTAAGTGAGCAGCACAATATTCCTCCGACTCACTTCTCTCCTAATATTTTCTTTGGATTAGACTTAGGTCTCTGTACTTTTGGTTGAAGCCTCATTGGATCTCGTCAAGCCTTTATGAAAAGCATGCTCTAAGGTTTGACTCTCCTTAGTCATTCAAACCTCACTTGGCTTAGATTTCTCCTTAAAGTCAAAATCAAGCTGAAACTCCAAGAGTGAATGGTCCTAACCTCTCCATCTTCCTAAGAAAAAGAAGTTGAGCTAGTCCACCCTTTGATCCATCCTTAGGTCAACCTCACGACCTCACCAAAAGGCTTAAGTAAGTCCTCTATGGCTCTTAATTTTATGATTTAATCTTTTCTTCTAAATGGCTTCACTAAAAACATTTCTTTATCTTAAAAATGGCGATCCAAATCCAAAAACATTTTTAATCCAAAATTATGCAATCCAAAGCCAAGAAATCCATTTTTGGGGATCCAAAGCCAAAGTACTCTTTTCACAAAATGGCAATGCAACATTTAAAGACATGATAAATAAGGTCTTTAAAGAACTTATTTTTAAAATTAAAATCAACCAACCCTCGGCTTATAATAAGAAGGAATTGCTTGGTCATGATTCCCATTCCAAAGGATAAGTAGGCAAGATCGACTCTCTAAATTCAAATTGCATACCAAATCCAACAAAAATTCTTTTTTTCTCTTTCTTCCTTTTCATTTAATTTGATTTAGATTGTTAGATGTGTGATTGCCTTAGAATCCCCATCAAAGGGCTAGAGGCGATACCCCCTAATTTTATAATTTATTGTTCACTTTATTTTATGTCTTTATTTATTATCTTTTACTTTATTGATTTCTATAAATATCATTCTTCTTCATCTCAATTCTACTTTTATTTAGGATTGAACCTGACTTTGGTGAATTAATTGATCGTTTAAATCGAAAACCCTAATCCCTAAATTCTATTTGGTTTCATTTATTATTATAACTTTTCTAAATTGGAGTCAAATCACATTTTTCTTCAGTTTACCTTAAAATGAAATTTAAATGCATTCTTTCTAACACCCATCGTCGAATCCCGAAGGACTTGACGACGAGCGCTACATTCGATGCCGGAGCACCATCTTACCTTAATAATCCTAGGTCATACATTAGAAGTGGCTAAGTTTTTATAAGGAGGCAAGTAATATTTCTATAAAGTAAAGTTTAAGAAAATTCCTACAAAAAATTCACAAGAGTTTTCCCTAAAAATTAACTGCCACACAAAGAAAACAAATACATTTCCAATATTTATTCCTTGAAATTCCCAAAACTCCAAAGTCATCATAATCAGTCACACAGCACTTCTAAATACTCATATCAATCACTTAGGTTCTATCATGATATTATATCATTCATTCAGCGAATTAATTATCAACAATTGTACACCATAAATTAACAATAAGATAATATTACTTAATTAATCACAACTCTTATTAATTTGCAAATCCAATATTTACAACCTCAATACTTTTTACTTTATTTATATACATGCCATAATTTACATCCTTATACATGTCCTACCAAAAAAAAGACTTCCTCTCTGATACTACGCCCTTGGTCTTCAAGTGGCAACCACCGCTCTTAACCTATGCATGATAAAAATTAACGCGCTGAGTGGAAACTCAGTGTTGCTAAAAAGAATACTTGAACATATCACATATAAAATGCTTAGAAATAAATCGTAAAATTTTGATTAATTATATTGAAAATACTTAAAACATAAGTCATATGAAAACTTAACCATAAGTTAACAAAAATTATAAGTATATCAAATGTTCATTTAAAGAAAAACACATTTCCATACTTTCAAATAAAACATAGCAATAGTATATATTTTTTTTTAGCATTAAAAACATATGTTTCATTACTTTTACCAAATCCTTGGGGCTCCAATATACCAAGAGAAACAATAGTAGATTTGATTCCGTGTCATAACATATTTGGCCTTAGATCGCCAACCATAACATAAAAGCATTAAAGCCTACTTATACATAATAAGTACATCCACTTAAACATAAGGCGCCTAGCATATGATCATAGCTCATATCATATCATAATGGCATTAAAGCCGAGCATGCTCGTCTTACATAAATGAATCATATCATACCACATTTCAATCAAGTACATAAGAGCCCAAAACAAATCCATTTCTTTATAAATAATCTTATTTCTTATTCAAATTCCTAAGCAAAACATTTCATAACTTAATACTTTTCATTTTAAAATTCCTTTACTTACAACTTGTAAAATTCATCAAAACCTACTCATGTTCCAATCCAAAATCGTACTTCCACAATACTCTTATACACATTACTTTAAAATACTTAAAATCCATACTTAAAGAAACAAGAGCATGCCTTATCACCTTAGGGTGGTTCGGCCTCCTTATGTAAACAAGAGGGAAAAGAGATTCCTTTCCACAAGTTATCATTTTTCAAGCCAAAACACTTAATCATCACATTAAAACCTTCACTTAAAAACATTAAACCTTAAACCCAACTTTTACACAATTAAACCTTCTTTAAGTCTTGGAAAAGTTCCTAAACATTAGCATTCATGAGAAAGGTTTTGACCACCATTAAATTACTTATTAATAAGCTCATTTAAGTTGAAATCAAGCATAGAAATAAAAAAAGAACAAGGTGTCCTTCACCCACCATAGGTTCGTCCAACCTTAGAAAGAAAGGGGAAATGTTTCCTTTTCAAAATAATCATACTCTCCTAGAAAACACCATTCAAAAACACATTTACCATCAAAGGAAATCAAAATAAGAAATAAAACAAAAGAGCCTTCCTCCTAGAGAGGTTCGGCCAACTTTAGGTGAAGGGGAGAAAGAGGTTTCTCTTCCCATTCAAACATATCTTCATGCTTAAAAATCATTCAAGAAATCATTTATACAATAAAAATCCAACAATTGAATCAAAACATTCAAAATCCCCAAAAATCACAATTAACTCAAAAATTGAAAACTTAAAGATATGAAAGGGAAAAGAGAATACTATTGCACTAACCTCTTAAATAAGCTTTAAGAAGCTTGAAAAGCCTTAACCTTTGGCTTTCTCCTTCCCTTTAGTAGAGGGTTCTCCAACCTCTTCAAAGTAAGAGAAATTTACATTAAAATCAAAAATTGACACAAGAAATAGATGGAGCATGATTTAATGCGTCAATTGCATGTCTAAACCTTGAATTCTACCTATTAATTCACAAAACACAAAAATCACAACTTACTTACTTGGGTGATAACCTCCAATTCTTAAGCTTATGACTCCAAATTCTTACTCCTCTTACTTAATTCTGAAGGTTTAATTACTAAGCTTTGATTTAATTCATAAAATTTAAGGTAGTTTAGAGGTAAAGAAAATGAGAGAAAATGGAGAGAAAGTTGGCGTTGGAAAGGTGGAGAAGGAGATGAGTGAATAGTATTGCTTTAAAGTTGAAAAGTCAAATTTGGCTTCTTAAGTTTATGTCAAATGAGTGGCGATGATCAAGTCAAGGTATTCTCATCCAATGGCTCTAATTATTCATCAAATAATTCTCCTCTAATTATTATTTAACTCCATCAATTAATTAAATTAATTCCACAAAAATAACTCCTCAATTATTTCTTAACATACTACACTATAAAACACTATTCATTAAATGCCTTAATTCTCCAAAAATATTTATGAAGTACTTTCTATCCATCTAAATCATGCAAACATGCTCCAAAAATATTAAATAAAATATTAAACATGTATAATAATTTTTTTGGACCAAAATAATACCAAGTCCCGGCCCGATGGTACTATTCACGGATCGATAAATCACTATTACTGACACTGCAAAAGACATTGAAAAATGGACTGTTACATTCTTCATCTCAATTCTATTTTTATTTTGGATTGAACATTAAATTTGGTCAATTAATTGATCGTTTAAACTGAAAACCCTAATTCTTAGATTCTCTTTGGTTTCATTGATTAGACACCTTTTCTAAATTAGAGTCAAATCAAGTTTTTCTTAAATTTGCCTCAAAATGAAATTAAAGTGGCGACTTTACAAAACCCTTCCATGAACCTAACCCAAATGAGCATTTCAATCACATTTAGCGGATTGGATCTAGCGCTCTATCAGAGCCTCACACCTTCATACTTGAAAATCTCAAACAACCATAATTAACTTCTATTACATGCCCATAATAATAATTACATGCCAAATAAAACTCTCATCATAAATACACAAGTGTTAGTACATGCCATAATATAATTTCTTTTAAACAACTACATAAATTCAAGTATCTACCAAAATAAGTATAATCATACAAATTATAGAATAGTAAACATACAATTTTTCAATCAATATAATTTAGAAGATATCTACTTCATAAATCAAGGATAACATTCACCACAAAAGCATAATGATTTTCACATCTCATAAATGAATCCTTTCTCACTCTACAATTTCACATATAATATTAAGTGGATCATTTATAGCATTTTCAAGCATAATATCTCATAACATACATAAGTATACCTTAATCACACTTATTCATAAGAGATCATATGCATTGTGTGTGCATATATATATATATACACACTTTCATGCTACTAAGAAACATTACTTTGCTTAATTAAATGTTTAGCCTAAATAAACTTTAGTAGGTATAGAGGTTGTGTAAGGAAACTGTATCAAATGTGCGCCAAATGCCAAATGCTGGGCATGAAAGTCATACTTGGCTCAAAACGCATACTTGACTCCTCAATCGTGCATCAAGCGCTAAAATATCTCAATATATTAGAAAATATAGAGTAGTACTGTTAGAAAGTATACTAGCATGCCAAATCCTTATTATATCTGACTCTCACTAAGCTTATGAGAGCTACATTAATCATTTAATAATCTATATCACCATTTCATGTATCATGAACATATATCCGTAAAATATGCAAATTCCTTTCTCACAAGCATTATGTAATACCCTCCACTTGGTTCTAGAAGAATAGTGGTGGATGCCACATTCGGTGCCGAAGGCACCTTTCTTAGGTACAAATTCAAATCTTATATGCTAAATATATGAGTAATTTTTTTATAAATATTGTTTTGAGTCTCACAAGTCTAGCTAGTCCATGGTTTTACTTAGAAAATAATTTTGGAAAAAATCCTACAGGAAAACCAAAAGTCTCTCTTAAAAAGTGGGCTTAAATAACAATTTATGAAATAAGAAAACACTTCTGAACTCAATTACTCAACCACCCAACAACTCCAATATAACCCAAATTCAAGCTCAATCTATCGAACATACATAATCCTTATTTCATCATAATCATCGCTAAACATAAATTTTCATAAGACATAAATTCCACGATTCATTCATGTATAAATCACTTAAATTCCAATTCTACAACTTAAAGATACATAGCTCCATATGGTATAAACCTCATACAAACTTCTAAATTAAATTCTTGTACATAAGCTCCAAATAAGTACATACTCTGAATCATCTTAATTTATACATGCCATAATTATCAACTACATAAAAGACATCATCCAAACTACCAAAATCTTTCACTCTAATGTTAATACTATAGTCTGCTACCAACACCCTTATCAACAACCCGCACCTGATGAGAAATTGACACATTGAAGGTGCTCAAAAATATTCAAATCAAAATTTACATTCAAGCTCATACTCAATGGTCATGTGAATAGTAGACATGCATAAGCAATTAAGGTACATGTAAATTTTAAACATATTGATCAATAGCCTCATAATTAAACCATATCTTAAGCATTTATACTACATATAAGCATGTTATAAAAGTGAATCTACATTTCTCATAATCATGTCATATAACTTCATTTAATAGCATACTTACATATGCATAAGCTAGAAATACATTATATCATTTTACGAAGTACAAGATATATAAATCATGAATTTTGAGCAAGTGTATCATAAGTATAAATCATAAACTCATAAATACATATATCATGGAATATTAATTTATTAAGTCAAATTTCTTGTCTTATTTGCTTATGGGGCTCACATACACTTAGTAAAAAATAAAGTAGGTCATATTTCAGAAATAGAGTTGGAGGGGCTTTCAAAGCCAACAGAATCATAGGGGCTTTAAAAGCATAACAGAAGCCTATAGAGCGCATCTACAGATATAGAGGGAACCCACTTACCCAGCATATAATCATAGTTATATCCAGATAACAGAATGGCACCAAGTGCTGAGCATGCTCATATAACAGAATAAATCCAAATCACACAATAATTTCACACCGAGTATATTAGCACCCAAAACCTAGTATATTAGAGTCGAAAACCTTACTTTCTTTCTTAAATCATAGGATTTCTCATGAAGCTTTATATTCTTTTAATATACTCAAAATCATCAAAGGTTCTTAGTTTAGGATCTAATAAAACCATAGTGACCCATGGTTCATCATAAAATGCTTATCATAGGAATTTCATGTCATAAGAGTCATTTTTCATATTCAAGACATATACTCACCAACTCAATTAAAAAACACATACTTAACATGCAACCCCTATGGCATATGCTCAAAGATTCTTATATTTCGAGTTATAGGAAAACTTAATCCTTAATGCCATTCTTAACATCAAGACTTCCCTTTCTCATTAATTCATCCAAAAACACTTTATATACCTTAAGAAACATGAATATACTTGACGCATGGAAATGCTTATCATTTTTCCCAAAATCCCTATGACTTAAATCATGAAAAATTTAATATTTCTCAAGATTTATAAAGAATATTCATGCCAACTTTTAAACATACACTAACCATCATAAAACAAAGACATTCCATAAGTAAAAGCATAGTAATCCTTAAAATGACTACTTTTCCTATGTTATAACATAAATAAGGAAAACCTCGTAAATGACTTCTCTTATGCAATTCAATCTTCTAATCATTCTAACATCATGTATTTGGTCTTACTAACACATACATAGCATCAACTCATCCAATTACACCATTATCATGCAAAATTCCCAACTTTTATCATACTCTTGTCATAGGAAATATGTCAAAACTAAATATTTATGCATAGCAAGCATACTATCATATAGACATATATCTAATTGAATTAAAAGCATGAGCATGATTTAAAAAAGAGAAAACATGTGCCTTACCACCCTAGGGTGGTTCGGCCAAGTAGGGGATATGGGGAGAGGGAGCTTTCCTTTTTCATTTAAACATGATAACATTCTTAAACAACATCCAATAGCATAACTATATAGCCAATTCCCCCAATTACAGACATTGAGTCAAGAACTCCAAAATTCTCATAAGCTTAGGTCACAGGAACAATGCATATCACATATATGATTTATATCATTAAAGCTTCCTTCTTCTCTTCTAACTTGCTTAGAATGCTTATCATACTTAAAGAAGCAAAATTACATATAAAGAATGCCAAGGCTCAAGCAATTCTCCAAAAATTTCTCTGCCTCAAGTTATAGGAAATCTCAAGTCTCAATCTCATTTTTAACATGAAAATTTCCACTTTTTTATTCAACTCGCTTAAAACACCTATTATATCCAAAGAATCATAATTATACTCAAAGCATGCATTTTCTTACTCTCTTTTCCAAAAAAAAAATCCCTATGACTTAAGCATAATAAATTCACCATTCTTATGGTTTAAAAGAGATATCACCAAGTTTTAAACATGTGATCAACATTATTAATTCAAGATAATTCTTAACTAAAAGCATGTGAAATCTCAAGGTAAACTAAAAGCATGTGAAATGTTAAGGTAGTTATCTTCCTAGGTTGAGTGATACATAGGAAAAATTACATAAAAAGTTTTATGATTCGTGATCAGTGTAGTTCCTCCTCCTTAGCTTGATCGTCTCAATTTCTCAAAAGTAAGGAGGGGCAAAACGTTTCAACTAGGGGAGGAGTTCCCTGCAAAAAGGACCTCCAAATTGTAACTTGGTAGAGTTAAAAGGCTTTATCTTTAAACTATTATGCTTTTATACTCAATCAAGAACCCAATATTATGTGTTGTAGTGAAGGAGGGTTGTCTCTTATATAGTATAAGAATTAGATAAAAAATCACCCAAATTTGAGGTGGGAACCAATTTCTGGGTAGTCAACATAGGTGAAGGGCAATCAATCACATAGCCTAGACAGTCAGCCACTTTGATTTGATTGGTACAAGGTCTAGTTAAACTTGGATTTTGACCTATATATGCCATTAACTAAAATGAATCAATCTAATATTCTATATGTATCTCGAGATATGATCAAAAGAGTGGAGAGAAGTCATTTTTAAGTTCTTTTGATTTGTAGTGATTTTTTGCCATCAGGGGCTATTTCAACTTTGATTTTGGCTCATGATAAACTGTTGGAAAGTTCTTTCTATATATTTTCTGATGGTACTAATTTTATGCCAAAATTTCATCTATGGAATGAGTTATGACCAAAAGAATGTGCAAAAGTCTCCTTTTGTTTGCTAGGTTAACCTCTGCTTTTTACCTATTCACTATCAGTTTGAACCGCACCTCTTGTAACTAGTTTGTATTTATATAGGGGTATGGAAAACATGTGTTCAAACTAGTAAGCAGTTTGGGTGAGAAATTAGTTAGTTGTCCTGATTTGAGAAGGATTCATGAACTAGATTTTGGGCATAACTTCCTCTACATATATAAAATTAAGGTGATTCAAAAATAATGGAAAACAAAGAAACAAGGATATAAATTTGATGAATTTAACTTCAAATTTGTTCATCTTTAGCCCCAAATTGGTTTGAAATTCATGGGTTCTATATCAAGCATTTTTAGAGTTAAAATCCTAGAAAGATTTTTTTTTTTTTGCTTTTTGCTTTTATATTAGGAGGGGACTTATTTAGTTCTTGAGGGGATGAATTCAGTGATGAATTCAGATATTTTTCTAATTAAAAGATCTGGTTGACAAAGGGAGATTAGGAAGGAGATTAAAGATTCAAGGCTTTCTTGAAGCAGATTGAAGAGACCATGACTCAAGCTTGAAGATTTAGAAGACTTAGAAGAGAAATCTCTTATCTTCTCCACCTTAATTCTAATTTTTGTTTAATTGAATTCATTATTTTCTTTGTTTCTTTAAACTCTTATATTCATTTGCAAACATGATTGAGTAGTTCTCTCCTTTCAAGTTTAGGCTATAAATCAACAATATAATTATGATTGTTATTTAATTTTTATCTCGATCAATGATAAGCGATATCTTTTGATTCAACTATTATTGTACCTAATGCTTATTGTGTTGGTATGGTTTATAGATTTTAAGCAAAGAACTAACAGTGAAACTTGAAATTAAAAAAGCTAGTAATTGAGCCTAAGAAGCTTTGGCTTAGATATAAGAAAAATTACTTTGAAAAGTTTATTCACATTGTATAAAACTTAAGCTTCTAATTAACATAAATAGTTGTCTATCAACACCTATATTTCACACCCTTGAAAATCAAGTTTGACTTTGAAAATCCTTCAAATAAGACTTGAATCAATTGAACCAATATCATTGCCCAAAATGCCAGTTACCAGCTTGATTTGCAAATAAATTTTTTCTAGAGTGAAGTTTCCCCATAAATCAACACCAATGAAAACTAGACACTAAGAGCCTTCCAACGGTACCTTACAGGCCTAAATCGAAGATTGAATGGTCCTTGAACTAGGCAAATCAGTCTGAACCAATCAAACTAAATTAGGTATGTGCAAAATAACTATAACCACCTAGGATAGCACGGTCAGCTGCCAAGATAAAGATGGCCAACCGCCCAGGCCTGAAGGTCGATGACCGGCAACCATCGATTGGCCCCAGTAGATAGATCTTTAGAATAACCAATCCCACCTCAAGAAACATGGAAAAAAAAACCCCCGACTTAATTCCTGAAAATAGAAGACTAGTTTTCTATCCAAAATAGACTCTCTAATTCTTACACTTTGCAAAGCACATTCCAAAAGCCTTAGTTGAGACGTTCATTTGGCTTTCTAACTCTCTTCTCATCTCCTCCACTCTTTTGAGTGTTCCAAGTGAGCGAGGTGATATTCCTCTATCTTATTGCCCTATAATCTCATTATTTAGCCTATATTTTAGGTTTTTCCTCCCTTTGGCCTAAAGCCTCATTAGCTCATCAAGCCTACAGCAAAAGCACTTCTTGGGTCTAAGTCCTCCTCAGCACCTTAGACCTCATTTAGCTTAGGTTGCAGCCATAGAAATCCAAGTCAAGTTGAAGCTCCGAGCCAGTCAGCTCTCCGGTCAGCCAAGCTAAGCCAACAACCCTTTAGCTCACTCTCTTTTCAACCATTTAGTTAGCCACATCAATCTCGTCAAAAGAACTAGGTAAGTCCTCTATTGCTCTTTGTCTTTTAATATTTACTCTCTTTATCTAAATGGCTCCAAAGAGCCTTTCTTTTCTAAAATTCGACAATCCAAAGCCAAGAAATACAATTTTAATCTAGCGATCCCAAGCCAAGAAATCTATTTTTACTCTAGCGATCCAAAGCTAAGAAATACTTTTTTAATCCAATGATACAAAGCCAAGAAATACATTTTTTAATCCAACAATCAAACACCTTGAAAACACGATAATAAGGTTTATAATGAACCTATTTTCTCAATTAAAATCAACCAACCATCATGCTACAATGAGTAGAACCGCTTAGTCCTGATTCTCATTCCAGAGGATAATTAGGCATGCTCGAATCTTTAAAATCAAGTTGTTGACCAAATTCACCAAAAATTCTTTTTCCCTTCTTTTCTTCTTTTTCTTTAATTTATTTTGAACTGGGATATGTATGATTGCTCTGGAAACTCCATCAAAGGGCCAGAGGCAATACTCCTTAATTTTACAGTTCACTTTTAGCCTTTTTTTTCTTTATTTTATTACTTTATTTATCTTATTGCTTTATTTTATGCTTTATTTGTTTTACTTTATTACTTTTATACAAATGTCATTCTCCTCATCTTAAATCCTTTTCATTTTTTAAAGAACATTAACCTTTGGCAAATTATCCAAACATTTAAACTGAAAACCTAGTCCTTGAATCCTTCTCAATTCGTCGATTAGTGCACTTTTCTCTTAATTGGAGTCAAATAAGGTTTTTCTTAAGTTTACCGCAAAATGAAATTTAAGTGGTGACTCTATAAAATCTATCTGTGAACCATATCAAAATGAGTGTTCTGATACCATTTTTAGCGTATTGGACTTGGCGCTCAGATTAGGGCCTCATATCATCATAACAAGGGTTTAATTTAATTAAAATATGCTTTTGTATCTTAATAAAAAGCATTAGTTACTATTGAGAAATCTCACCTTTAAAAGCGTAATAATCATAGTTAAAATAGATGTCATTAATAAGCATAATATGTTTATGAGGTGAAACCTATTTTAGATATTAAAACTCATTAGTTCTAGCTTTTTATTGATTGAATTTAATAATTAAATTTTATTTAGTTTATAATCTTTAACCATAATTTAGATAATTAAAAGGGTAAAATACATTTAGATAATTAAATTATATCCTAATTAACACTTTTGTTCCTCTATTTTTAAGAAATTATTATGACGTCCTAATTTTTACTATAAACTCACTATCAAATCCTTCATCCAAGAAGTGCACATTTTCGATAAAAAAAGTTAGCGTTTTCTGTCAAAATAGTGAGCATATCCATTCAAATTGTGACTCTAACTATCAGTAAACAACCAACTATTTGGATCGAAGAACCCGATAGTTATTTTGAAGTAAAAATTAAGGACTTCATAATAATTCCTTAAAAATAAAGGAATGAAACTATTAATTATTATATAATTTAAGGATTGAAGTATATTTTTTTCTCATTAAAACTATAGTAGTCTGTTATTAAGAGCTAATTCTTATTGGAACGATAGTCTACTCAACCTTTATTGATTGTTAACTATCTATGCACTTGTACTTTTTGGCACAACAAGCTTATCTACTGACCATTATTGATAATAAAAACATATTATATTATATTGCATTTATAAATTAACCAAATGGTTTACGAATAGTTCAAAGTTGGTTAGATAAAAACTCAGCTCAGCTTAAGTTCATTTAACCAACTAAGGTCAAGTGAGCCTGAGGAAGCTCAAACTTTTTAAAGGTCGCAAATTAGCTTGTTAATTATATTTGTGAGCTAGCTTTTAAACCAATTCATTTATATTAATTATTTTCTATTTTATAAAAAATTATTGTCTTTATAAGATTAATGAGTATGAGTTTTAATGATTATTTTATTAAATTATTATATTAATAACTAGTAGTTAAAATTATGATATAATTTTGGTTTAAACTAAAAAATTATTCTTAATTTTACAACTCATAGTAAAATCACTCTATTTTAGCCATTGTGCCCCAGATACCCCAATTTGAAAAATTAGATTTATTGGCACTCAAATTTCAAATTTGACATAAAATTTTAGATAAAATATTATAAAATAAAACTCATAATATAATTTTATGTTATCTTAAACGAAGGCTACGAAATGCACCACTCGGCTACCTTTCTCTACCGAACATAAAAAAACCTCCATCAATCTCTAATGTTGTCTGACTATTCCTCTCGTCTCGTAGCTTCATTACGGTACCCAGTAGCCATTATTCACCCAGATTATGGAAAAATATGATAAATCAACTGGTAAAAAGTTAAATCGAAAAGAGGAGAAAAAAAAAGAAGCTATATTTGGTTCAAGCAATTTATCAAATACATGGAAGGCAAAAAAAAAACCAAGGATGTTATTTTATTCCCGCTAACAAAAGCTAACTTGTAAACTTTGCCTTTTAAATGAACTACTATTAGTCTTGTTTGTAAATCTTAGGATTCAACATTTATTTTTTAAACGAAATTCCTAAAGAAATTAATCAAATTAAAGGAAGAGCACTGCAATCTTTTTCACTTCCTTAGCCATTTTACACCTTAGCCCCTCCCTTCAACTCCAGATTCCATATTAATAAACTCTAGGTACACCAAAAAAGAGTTTAGCCAAACGTTACCCATTAAATACAAATCGCAGAGACTCATTTAAAAGAGAAACAAGATGACAGATGAGATTGTCGAAAGGGATTCAACTATAAAGATCCATGGAGCTGGAATTTTGGGAGAGAGAGTGGTAAGTAATAGTAAAACGATACGTTTCACAGGCTTAGGGTTAGATTAACTCAATGTTATGTCGTGGGTCACACTTCATAATATTTTATACAAAATATTAGGTCAAATTTAAAATTGGGTATCAATACATCTAAGTTTTTAAATAGAGTATCCCAAATACAAAGGTTAAAATAGAGTGATTTTAATAAGTCACAAAGTTCAAGTAATTTTGTAAATTAAACTATTTTTGAAACTTTTTAAATTATAATTTCTAACTCACTTGGTTTGGAGTCATTTATATTATGTTTAATATAAAAAAGTGTAGTAAAGTGTTTAAGTTAAATATAACATTTAAGTTTGTAATGAAAATAGAAAATAATAATGTGTTCTTCTCTTGGGAGAATGGCACAATGTAATTTCGTTGTTATAGCAAAGTAAAGTATAATACTATAGTCAATAGAGAGTATCGTCTCCATTCCAAAGTTTCTCCCTCTAAAGTATTTATTATACTCCAATCACTACACACCTCACCCTATTCAATTCCCTAAAATAAAATTTGAATTTGAGAAAATTTATAAATGTATTCCTATAGAATGTCAAAATTAATCATTTTATCTCAAAATATTTTAAAAATACACTACTTTGTCCCATTATTTTTACTCCCCTTATACTATAATATACTTTCATCCAACTTAGACCAGTTTGAAAGTTAAAAAGGTAGGAAAAGATACAAAAGCCCTCTACATAAAAGACATTTTGTAACAAACTGTTTTCTGGTGTCGTTAATAGTGATTTAACGGTCTATGAATAGTACCATCGGTCCGGGACTTGGTATTATTTCGGTTTGAAAAAATTACTACATGTCTCTAATATGTTATTTAATATTTTTAGAGCATGTTTGTATGATTTAGGTAGGTAGGGAATATTTCATGAATATTTTTGGAGAATTGCAGTAACTAATAAATATTATTTTTAGTGTAGTATATTAAGGAATAAATGATGAATTATTTTTGTGGAGTCAATTTAATTAATTTGTGGAGTTAAATAATATTTAAAAGAGAATTATTTAAGGAATATTTAAAGTCATTGGATAAAATTACTTAGTACTTGATCATGGCCTTTGATTTAGCATAAAATTTGGAAGCAAAGTTTGACTTTGCTACGTAAACAACTTCTCTTTCTCCTTCCCATCTCCATCTCCCATGCCATTTCCATCTCTTCTTCCTCCTCCATTTTCTTACCACAAATTACCACTAAATAATCTAATTAAATCAAAGAATTGTGATTAATTCTTAAGAATTAAGTAGTAGAAGCTAAAATTTAGAGTTCCTAAACTAGAGAATTGAAGTTGCCATTAAGAGGTAAGTTGTTAATTTTTGGGTTTAGTGATTTATTAGGTAGCATTCTAAGATTAGATATGAAATTAATGCATTAAATCATGCTCTCTCTATCTTGTATATTAATTTTTGATTTTTATGGGATTTTTCTCATATTTTGAAGTGGTTGGAGAACCATCCTTAAAAGGGAAAGAGAAAGCTAAGGAGTGAAGCCTTATAAGCTTTTTAAAGCCTAATTGAAAGGTTAGTGTACTACTACTTCTTTTCTCCTTTCAATTTCTCAAGTTTTCCATTTCAAGGTTTTTGATGAATTTTTTAGAATGTGTGTGAATTGTGTTGGGGATGAGACTTTGGTTTCTTTAATGTGTTCTTCCATGAGTTTTAAGAATGGTAGAATGCTTGGAAGGGAAGGGAAACATCCCTTTCGCCTCCAACTAAGAGTGGCCAAACCACTCATGGTGAAGGATATTTTGTGTCCTTCAATTTTTATACTTAATATGAGCTTGAATGAGTTTTGAGATGTATTCCCTTATGATTTATGAAATTAATTTGGAAAGAATCCATTTCCTCTTTGTTTTGAAAGAATGGCCGAACCCTCCTTAGGTGATGGGTCATTGTGTTTTCTTTGATTTTCAAGCTTGATTTAAACTTAAATGAGCTTGTTAAGTAATTTGTTGGTGGTCAAAACCTCTCCTTTTAATTTTGGTGTTTAAGTATTTAGTAAGACATAAAGAAGGTTTTGAAGGTATAAAAAGGGTTTTATGGTTAATGGTTTTGAGAAATGAATTTAATGATTTGAGAGGTGATTTTAAGTTGATAATTAGTTCTTTAAATGTAGGTATTACGAATGTAAGGTTTTTGTTTGTAAATGAAATTATTTTGGTTGGATTTTACAAGTTGTAAGTAAAGGTATTTGTAATAATAAGTGTTAATTTTAAATTGTTTTTAGATAAGGAATGGTGAATGAGAAATAAGATTTATTGTGGGAGAATGCATTTATCTTAGGCTCTACTATACATGATTGACATGTGGTATGATGAGATGTATTGCGATATGTGAGCATGCTTGGGTTATCAGCCCATTTTGTTTGGTGGAGCTATGATCATATGATAGGATTATCAGCCCTTATAAATAGGCGGACACACTTATTATTTATGGTGGTGCTTGCACAGGCCACGATGGTGCTTTCATAAGCCACGATTGTGTGATTGGTGGGTGGTGCTTTCATAGGCCACGGTGGCGCTTCCACAAGCCACGATTGTGTGATTGGTGGGTGGTGCTTTCACAGGCCACGATCGAATCTGCTTACATTCATTCGGTATTGGTACGAGCCTAAATAAAATGAAAAGAGGAATTTTAATTCATTATAAGAAAACCGGAAACATATTGGTGTTTTTGATATTTTCTTATTTATATTGAGTTTGGTATATGTTTTTAAGATGTGAATTTATTGTGGTTTTCGAAATATTGGATTTTATTAGCAAGTTTTTAGTGCTATATATATATATATATATATATATATTATGATTTAAGTATTTTCAATGATATTTGTGATTTATTACTTGGTTATTATAATTTATAATTATTTAGCATCACTGAGTCTTTCACTCAGCATGTTGGTTCTTATCACGCGCAGGTTGTGTGCTGTGGGTGCTACGCGAAGACCAAAGTGACAGCATCAAAGTAGAAGTGTAGTTTTTGGGTAGGACATGTATACTAATGTAAATTATGGCATGTATAAGACTTATAGTAATAATATTGGGTTGTAAATATTGTGAATGTAAATAATGAGATTTGTGGATATTAAAGTAACATTATTTGATTATATGTATGGTGTATGAATGATGATGTAAATTTTTAATATAAATGGTGATATATTATGTTGGTAATTAATTGAATTGATATACCCTCTAGAAGTGCTGCGTGATCTTTGTAATAATTTGGAGTTGAGGTTTGGATGCTGATATTGGAAGGGTGTAAATTTTCTTTGTGTGGCAAATAAATTTTTAGGGGAAACTCTTGCGAAATTTTCATAAGAATTTTCTTAAACTTTATTTTAAAAAAAATTAAATTACTTGCCTCTTTATGAAAATCTAACCACTTCTAATATATGACTTAGAGCTAGTGAGTGACATAAGATAGTGCTATAGCACTGAATGTGGCATCCACTGACTAGTCCTCCAGGATTGGGCGATGGGTGTTACATGGATTTTTTCTAGCTTTTTACAGTTTCTCCACTTTCTCTGAGACCACTGGCTCAATGTCAAACTTTTTCATTGGTGCCTTCTTGAAGTATTCTTCATCCTACCATGTGTCATCTGTAGGTTCTTTCTTTGTTGATTCTTCATTAATCCCTTGTCCTTCCTTCCTCTAGTGCTACTTTTTCTTTGCCTTTATCTACCTTCATGATCTTCTCAAGGCTAGTTGCGATCATTTTCTTAAATAGCTTCTCTATATTGGCCAACAAAAAGTTCTCAACCATTTTATCAGCTACACAAACCTGTAAATCTGGCTAGAGTGGAGAAGATTTGACCTTAAGACTAGAACTTACTGGTTTTGTAGGTACTAACTTGGACAAATTAAGGGGGGTTAAAGGTTCTTCAATTCTAACCAGATGATCTTCTGTCCTCATCCAGCTGCTCTCTTTCAACATTTTCTTGCTTTTCGGTGCTATCTTGTTTACAAAAAGTAAATGTTAGAAAGATGACATGGTGCATGTATGAATGAGTGTGAATATATGGAATGTCATACGAAAGATGTCACACAATCAAAACATCGTGAAATACAACTAATGTTATTATTCACTAAGGCTTGAATTAAATCGATCAAATCTCGAATCAGAAAAAAAAAACTCTCATAAGTTGCTGGAAGATAAAACAAGCTCTATTTATTACCCAAATGTTTCTTACATTTTTATCCTTTTCTTTTTTCCTTAAGATGCGATTTGAGCAAGGATTTATTCTCTCTCTTTTTCTTTTTTTGTTTTTTTATTTATTTTTTTTATTTGTCTAATGAACTCCATAATTAAACCCAAAAGTAGTTTATATTACAAAAATTTAAATACATAGCCTAAAAATTCTGATACATTGTTGCTTCTTTTAAAGAAAAATAGCTGATTTCCATAAGGCGATCAGCGTAATCACGTAACAGGGCGAATCGTTCTTCTATACTATGGAACAGGTCAGAGCTTCAATCTGTGCATTCTAAATTTCTTGCAAAAGCCAATGAACCTCTAACATTTGATCATGTTGCATTGGGTTTGGCCCTAATGGTGCCCCTATTTCGGAATTTCGGTCTTCAGGCTAATAATTCCTTTTGAGCCCAGTTTTTCTGGCTCATCTTACTTTCTGCATTTTTCTATAGTTTCTAGCCCTTTGAGGGTCCGATCGCTCCAATCGAGCCGTAGTGAACTAAACCTAAGTGATATAGTGAATTAATCAGATGATACATGAACACAACACAATCATAGCAATTAATGCAAACAAAGGGGAACAGGAGTAAGGAAATGCATGACCTCCACTCTTATAGCTTCCACACATGATGCATAGTTCAGTCTTTATTTATTCCTAAGACATAGTGGGTTGGGTCCATAAACCAACATGGGGTTTTAGAACCAACGTCACTCACATTTATTCATGATGCAACAAACAAGTATTTATTAAGGTATTCCTAAGAAAAATTACTACGGTCCACTATATGGGTTTTGGCTGGCTTATAAGTCTTGGGTTCCATAAGCAAGAGTTGATTGTTTTCTCCCATTTATCGAAGTAAAAGATAATAACGGATTGAGCCAACTCTTTTGATATACTAATTGGTACTTGACTTGTAGGTGGTGTATATTAGTGGGGGATCTCAACAGTCGAATAGAGTGAGGAGATCGCATCCCACAATATCACTGAAGGGTGTTGGGTAGAAATGAGGATTAAGAAGAAATCATGTATGAATGACAATTTATAAGTATGTAGAATTTAAATACAATTTAAATTAATAACATAATTAATAAATGTGAATATTTGGACAGCTAATGGAGTTAACTCTCTAATAATCCCTAGTAGAGTTGCCAGGCTGAGGACGACGTGGCTTTCGTGCAGCATTTCATGGTTTTCTCAAGAGTTTCTCGAGTAAATTGAATCAAATGGTCTTGGTCCATTTTAATCCATATAAATTATTTTATGCAATCCCATTATAATCCTCAAAAAAATGTTTCCTTACTTTGGTAAGGTTTTGAAAAAATATTTGAAGTCGCCACTCTATTTTACTAAATTAGGGAAAAATGTCCATAATTAATTAATTCTCTGGAATTAATTAACACGGCTTTAACTAGAGTGAGTTCGAAAGTTGGGTACAGAGATGGGAAGGTGTTAAGCACCCATTTCGTCTGGTCTACATCGGACTCCTACTTATACATATATTCGTTCATTTATTAATTGCAGTATTAAATTAAATTGAGATGTAAAACATTTTATGCAATTTTGAAAACAATGTCATTCAAGCATATCATCATCTAGACATTCATCAAGCATGAAAATTAAACGCCCATAAAGAAAGGGGAGGAGAAAAGAATTACAACCCTCATAAAGTACATTCTACCCATTTATCTCATTACATATTCTCATTTTCCATTTAATTAATATAAATCAACATTAATAAAATTATTACAAACTTCTTGACTAACACATTAAACTTAGAAATTAAAACAAATATACTCAACCATTATAATACATTCAAATATTAAAACAACATGATAGATGCAAGAATGAACTAAAAATTATCAAAACACAAATATTAGTTTAATAAATGATAAATGATCATAAAACAAACAATAAATAATAAAAATTGAAACTGATAGAATATAAATAATTGACAAAAACATAAAATTTGATAGAAATTAAATAAACAACATATAATCATAATAATATAAAGAACAAAGATTAAATGTGCATAAAATAAATGCTAGAAAATAAAATATAACAATTTTAATGTTATTTCAAGATCATGATCACAATGTTCATGTTGTTAAATGAACAAAATTCACAAATTCTTGTAAGAAATAAGATTAAAATCATTAACGTACTCATTTGTATCAAATATAGATTTTTGACCCTTAGGCCTTAACCCACTTTGATTTCAGAATCTAGACACGATTTGATATTTTTTACATTGTTTCTCTTTTGAAACTCATAGACTAACATCACTGGAAGTGACTCATATCCCATTCCAAGGTAAATGAAGCCTATAATCACTAGAAGCTCGAAGGGAAGAGGGGTTGACAGCAATCTTCAGATTTCTAGGCATTTTTGGGTGCCTTAAGCTTGAAGGTGTGCGCCCTCAGCTTAAGGCATGCACCCTCAGCTTCAGGCTGGCGTCTTAAGCATAAGGCTTGCATCTTTGCACCTGAAAACATAGCAGATTACTGCAAAATCAAATTTTTACATGTTCCTTTCATAAAAACTCAATTTTCTAAAGTCGTAAGGTAGAAAATAGACTAGAAATCACAAGAGAATAGAGTTTAAACTTCGAGTTACCTTGTTTTGAAGGAAAATCGATGGTTTGCTTGAAGATGAAGAACACCTCAAGAATACTTTATCTTTGATGATGATCCAAGCTTGTGTTATTGATTTCGTTTCTAGAAGTGTTTGTGTGTGCAAAACTCACTGACTATCCTAGAAACACTCTCTCACACAATTAAACTACTAAAATCCCTTAAGATTTTGTGGTAAAAGTGATTTTTGTTTGTGTTTTTTTTTTTTGTGTATTTGATTTGTGTTTTATGTTTTGTGTTTTTTTGTTTTGTTTCTAACGGATTTTGCTAACCCAAAATTACTAACCCAAAAATTGCTAACCCCTAATCCTAAGCCTTAAGTTGGTATTTATAGGCAAATGGGTAAAAGGCACTATTTGCTTATGTGGTAGGTGGGTCACAGATGTGGGCCTCATAGGTGGGCCCCATAAATGACTCGATTTTCAATTTTTCACAAAATCATTTTAAATGGCACGTAGGTTGATGTGGGGCATAAAAATTTATTTCGTGTGCATCCGGGACACATTTTTCTAGACCTTGTTTCAGCATGAACCTCGAAAACATGAAAACGATCCGATGGATTCGATTTCTTACCCTAGGATCACTAGTTCAAGAATCGAATCAATCGAACGTTCCAAACTCATTCTGCCATGAGAAAAGTCATCACCACTAATGGGTCCTTTAAGGATCACTAATGGGCCCCATATGTGTGCCCCACTTGGGCCACTATGGGGCCCACTAGCGAACTGACTGATTTTCATTAAATTGGTCTGAGTGATGCATTGAGTGTCATAGGACACCGAGGTATGTCCCAAGCGAACCCGAGATGCGGTTATGGATCCCGTTTTACCAAAAATGTGAAAAAGGTGCTAAAGGTTTTCTTAGACTCTGATCATTGCTTTGGGATCAAGTTCATTAGGTGCTTTAAACTCTTCTTTAGCGATACAGGTTATCCTCATTGAGTCCATTTTTTAGGCAAAGATTGAGCATCTACAATTTCAGCTAATTTATTTATATTTTTCAATAAAGCTTCCTTAAATCACATTTCACTTTATCTCAAGGAATTTTGTAGGATTTTGATAGGAGGCCAACCAAAAATGTAGAAAATAAGCAAAACTCGTAGAGTCTGGCACGCCCTAAGCGTGCAATCCATCACATCCATGCTAAATTCAATGGAAATATTGTGGAAACTCAGTGTCCATACTCCCAAGCCATGCCAGAGAGCACCCTCGTGCTATAAGAAAGTCGAGCTCAAAATGTGCTCACCTAACCACAACTCGTGCTACCTTCACCCTGGAGACTCAAAGCCTAGCATGCCTAGACCATGCTTCATAGCATGCCCAATGTTGAATGCTTGACTTTATATTGGGCTGAAAATGACAACTGTATCTCGTGCAACTTGCATGGATCTGCATGAGATGCTTTTTTGACGCGCCAACCAAGTTTAACTACTATCAAGCCACTGGAAGAATCCTAAATTGGAAGAAATACAAAGCCTAAAGCAATGTCCTATCTCAAAATGACCTTTCATATTAGAGATTCTATTTTCTAATCAAATTCGAAGATATCCCGAGGAGTCTATTTAAAGAGAGAGACTAGCTAGGCTATTTTTATCTTTTGACCTTTGATTCTTCGATTCTCTAGATAGTTTTCTCCAAGACTTCAAGTACTTAAGTTGGTGTGAAAATTCAAGGAAGCTGCTCAAGTAATGGTTGACTAGTTTTTATTTCTAAACTCTCTTTTATTTATTATTCTTTATGGGATTTTATACAAATTTTATTGAGTTTGATTTAATCACTATGTCGAACTAAACTCTCATACTAGGAATTTGATGTAGCTTAATTTATATTCCAATTTATAATATTATATTTGTTTTTCTTTATTCAAAGTATAATTTATTATTGAACTTAATATTTCCTGACAGAGTTTCTCCTCTGGATTGATTTAATTCAATAATTACTATTGAAAAAGGGTTTTTGATATGAAAAAATAATAAATTACATGAGAATAATAACTTGATGCAGAAGTTATATGATTTGACTCATGGGAGTTTCAAAAGTTAACAACCTTAGGTTATGAATTCTTAAATAAACTATAAAACTTAATGATTTAGTTCATGTTTGATTACGCTATTAGGAGATAGGCAATTAGATCAAGTTAAAATAGTTAATAGTAGATCGGGAGAACTTGTCAGTGATTTTAGGTTGTTTTTCCTACTTGAACAATTAAAATTGATTATCAAACTAACAAAATAAATTGGATAGAATTAAGTGAAGTTAAAATCCTTAATAGTTTTTAATTCTGATTTCTTTTCAATAACTTCTTGCTTGATCTCATTGTTATCATTTTTACTTTAAATTCTTTATTTTCAAATACATTTTCTCTATTGTTGTTTAAATAATGGTAGGTTAACACAATTTTAGTTCTTGGTATACAATCTCTGTGGGATGATACTATTCACTCTTTATTACTTATTTACGATTTCGATTTCGTATACTTGCAAAAAAGTTTATCAGTACCCTAAAAGTGAATTAGAACACTTTGAACCTTTCAATTTGTTGGAATTGTACCCCAGAAGCAAATTAAAGATAGAATTTTAATTAAAATAATATAAAGATGCACTACATTAGGCATGTCTACCATTCGAACCGAATTTGAATTAAACTGTAATGCATAATCAAAATTAGACCGAAATTTTCGGTTCAAAATTTTGAACTGAAACCACCGGTTTGAAACCAATAGTTAACCGACAATGTTGGTCCGGTTCAAAAGCAATAATCACTTAGAATATTTTGTACACTTCTAAAAGTTTAAAATAATCTTATGTTGCATTATACACTTGACTTAAATTTTTTTTTTTTAATGAACTTTACTTAAAAGGTTAAAAATCTAAAAAAATAAGATGGTAAAAAAAAGTGAAATATTTACTCTAAAATTATATTTTGTAATACAAATGAAAGCCTAATTTTTTTTTGTTAAATTTTTTACTTAGTTCAAGAACTTTGTTTGAAACATTTTTCAAAATTTTCTAATAATTAATTAATTAATAATATTTTAAAAAAATAAAATGACAATTTATTTTATTATTTTGTAAATTTAATTAATTTTATTTCTTACAGGAATATGAGTATTCTATAAATTATTTAAAATAAAATTTAGCAATATTTTTAAAAATTTACATTAATCTTTTGAAAGAAACATATACCCTTAGAATCAAATTTTTACTTTTTTTGAAAAAAAAGTAATACACATACCACTTAAAACCGTGATTAAAATGCCAGTTCATCAAAACTACACTGGAATCAATCGGAACCAAAATTGAACCAGAATCAATAGTGTAAAAGCTTGTTCAAATTCAATATTTTAAAAATTTTGAACCACCCTAGATTCCATAACTAATCCAAACTTAATTAAATGCAAAACATGTCGTTTAAATTAAAAGTAAGAATTTATCATTTTGCTCATTTTCTCCTCCAATTTATTATCTCCTCCAATCGACAGTGTAAATGAATCACCATATTCATTGTCGTTCCACGAAGAGTAAATTGAATTAGTACCAAACTCATTATTTTTGCATCTTAAAATTAATTAAATTCTAAGATCAAAAGCTCATTCTTGATTTTACTTATCTATTACATCAACACTTTGATTTGCTTTTCTTGTTTATTGTTTAAATACTTAGGTTACAACATTTGCTTTTCCCATAAATTTAAACAGTGCATTTTACATTTAATTTTATAGAGTCCGCTTTCGCTTTTTTTTTTTTTTTAATCAAAATTATAACCCTAATTTGCTTTTATGTTACGATTGCACCTTAATAGGAACCAAAGTGTCAAACCGCCTTAAGAAACATTTAAGAGTGGTTGGGTTCAATTCTATCCTTATATGGAATCGAAAACCGCACTTTTGGAGCATTTGCTAATTGCTGCATATACATAGTGTGAGAGAATATTATGATACGAACTTTCATTATTTCTCTTTTTTCTTTTTTGAAATTGTTATTTAAACATTAAAATTATTTGTTGAGTGAATTTGATATTTTCTAGCATTAAATTAGTCAAAACAACTAAATTAAAATGTATTATTCTTAAAAGTTATAGAAGAAATTGTTGGGTTTCTATATAAAATATGCGCAGTGGAATAATATAATTAAAAACAATTAATTATACCAATAGGAGTCCATTTAAATGAATTAAGCAATAAAATTTATTTAAAAGAATACCTCGTTTGCAGATTCTTTGAAACTTCGATCTACGCAGTTAGGTTGTTGCAAACCACAAACCGTGCAAACGTCCGGCCTCTAGCAGTATCCACACAAATGGACAATCAAAAAACTCTAAAATTATTTTGAGGATTGAGAGATTAGAGCGTATGATGGTGCTAGCTATCGTAGACTCTCTGTTTTATTTTGTGACTATGAGCAACAACTTACTCTCACGTACACAGTTTATACTGTTTCTTAAACCTTATATAGGAAAACCCTAGGTCACAAATAAATTTATTATAATTATTTATTTAAACCTTTCAAATAAATAAATTATAACCAAATATATATGTGCCTATTTATTTATTTAAACAATTTAAATAAATAAATCATAATACCTATATTAATAGGATTTTCAATTTAATCAATTATATTTATTTATTTTAACTCTTTAAATAAATAAATCATAATTAAAATATTAGGTTTATTTAATCTAAAATTTATCTTAATAAATTTTAGACATAAATCAATTAAGTCAACGCTTAATAATCTAGGTAAAATTGTAAACAAATATAAATTACAATTTTATCCTTAACTCCACAAAACTTATTTGTAATCAAGTCATACATGTTCCATTTCTCATTTTCACTTTCTCATATCCATTCTTATACGTGTGACCTTCTAGGTTCCAAATATGTTGGCAACAAATATTAACTAATTAATATTTGAATGTCAAGTACATTGTTTAGCAACATGTCAAGACTACCCAAATATCTAGAAAGTCAAAGTGGTTTAAGTTAACCTTTCAGTGCATGATTTATCAGTGTAACTAATATCCCTTCATCATTAATGTTCTGATTTAATAATTAAGTATGGAGTGTGTCTGTTTTACTAAATCATGTTAGTTTTCTTAATCTTAGCCATTGATTAGTTGAATGAAATTCTAAATCTCATTTGCTAATTTTATTCCCCCTTGCACAAGGATTTCTTAATCAATACTAATATAGAATAATCAGAATATTTTTCCTAATTTACCTAGGGTGATGAATCCTCTCTTAATTATACAAGTATCTCCATACAGTTCCTACTATGTCTAATTAATTGTTACTTATTATTCATATAATGAATAATGTGAACAAAAAATCAAAACATAGTCAATCCTATATAAGATAGCTTAGTAATCTCAACTTAATGGATCACTTACACAACCATCACTTGAGTATTCCATAGACATAGGTAACTCTCCATATGGAATTATCATGCAGATCAATTCAGTGGACTTGTTTAAATAACAAGCACCTATATATTAGCTCTAGATATCACATATATCTCAGCTTATGAGAACAGGTGCTTCCCTAAGGATAGAACATAATATGTACCAGTCTCAACAGCTCTAATCATCATCCAATAATGAGGAGAACATTGACCAGGAATATTTAGAGACATTACTTTAATGCAAATATAAAACTCATAATTATAATCACATTATAATTTATTTTGCAAAGCAATATTGTCTCATGGACTTTATCTTTTACCAAGATTCAATCAATAGAATATAAAAGATAAATAAATGTCTTTTATTAATAATCAAATATTTATTACATGAAACATTATATCCCAAAATATAGTCAATCAAATTGGTTATAGAGCATATAACTAACAATCTCCCACTTGCACTACAGCCAATTATCCATGTGTTTTATCCTATAGCATCAATGTATCCATGAACTCTTAGTTCATTAGTTTCTCCATAACTGAAAAGTATCCTTACTTATTTTTA
>CANUEX010085530.1:0-14650 GCA_948099535.1 Jatropha multifida | reverse complement strand
TTCAATCAAAGGGAATTTTACACCAATTAACCACCCCATACTCCCCTCAACAAAATGGAAGAGTTGAAATCAAACATAAAACCTTATTGCAGATTGGTAGGGCTATCATGGTTCAATCGCATTTACCCAAAACATTTTGGTCAGAAATATTACTCACAGCAACACACATAGCGAATAGAGTCCCAACAGAAACCTTAGAGTGGGAATCCCCTTATGAAATATTACTTAATACAGCCCCTGATTTAAGTCATTTCAAGGTGATTGGATGCCTGTTTTTTGCTTCAAATGTTAAACCCCAAAAAGGAAAGTTTGATCATAAAGCCATTCCTAATGTCCTATTAGGTTATGCTCCACAACAAAGAGCTTACCGTTTATATGATCTAACTACTAAGGTCATTTTCCATTCTAGAGATACAACCTTCAAGGAAAATATCTTTCCCTTTCACAATTCTAAACCAGAATCCATAACAGACTTCACCCTACCAACTTGTCTTGAGGACTAAACAACAGAACCCATTCACACCACCAGAACCAATACCCATATACCCATAAACACAGAAAACCTATCAAATACACAAACATCCATACTTGATCCAACTCATTCAAATACACCTCATGTCACCGACACAGATATAATAATGCCAACTAACCCAATTCTAATTACAAATAGCTTACCTTTACCCTTGCCAGTTACAGCACCACAAAACACTATATCAAACCTGAGAAGAAGCTCCAGAACTCATTCCAAGCCTGCATGGCTATCTGATTTTGTTGCTATTGTCACTTCCCAAGGCACCACATCGGCTTCTGTAAATACGTATAATACATTAGACACTTCTACTTATTCTTTTTCATCATCATACCTTTCTTTCCAAAATAACATATCACACATTCATGAACCTGCATCATACTATCATGCACAATTGGATGAAAACTGGGTAAAGGCTATGCAACATGAGCTTGAGGCTCTAGAAGCTAATCATACATGGGATCTCACACAATTACCAAAAGGAAAGAAACCCATTGGTTGCAAGTGGGTATACAGGGTCAAATATAAGTCGGATGGTACAGTTGACAGATTTAAAGCCAGGTTAGTGGCAAAGGGATTCAACCAGGTGCTAGGGCTTGACTATATTGACAGTTTTTCTCCTGTGGCCAAATTAGTGACAGTGCGGATTTTCTTAACTCTAGTGGCTGCAAAAAATTGGCCATTGCACAAATTGGATATCAACAACGCCTATTTGCATGGTTATATTGAAGAAGATATATATATATATGACTCCTCCTCAAGGCTATGACAAAGCTATTCATGGTCAAGTCTGCAAGCTTAACAGGTCTCTCTATGGTTTAAAACAAGCCGGTAGGCAATGGAACAAAGAGCTTACCACTACCTTGCTCAGCTATGGTTTTACACAATCTCCTAATGATTACTGCCTGTTCACTATGGGTTCAAATATAGATTTTCTTGCACTTATTGTGTATGTGGATGACGTACTTATCATGGACCCAACAGAAGAAAATATCATTGCCATTAAAAGACACCTACACAAAACTTTCACAATCAAAGACTTAGGACCTACCAGATATTTTTTAGGGCTTGAAATTGCTAGATCAAGCTAGGGAATGCTTATCAGCCAATGAATATTTATCCTAGACCTATTAAAAGATGCTGATCTTGATCAAACCATAATTGTTCATACACCTTTCACACAACGGTTGAAGCTATTACCTGATATGGGAGATCCATTACCGGATCCAAAGAAATATCATCATCTCGTCAGTCGGTTACTTTATTTGAATATGACGAGGCCTGACATAACCTTCGGTGTCCAGCAGCTCAGTCAGTTCATGCAGAATCCTTGCCAAGGACACTTCAAAGTTGCTATTCATCTCTTGCGTTACCTCCATGGTACTTTAGATTTGGGACTGTTCTTTCGTTCCACGAATGATCTCACCCTTAAAGCCTACTGCGATGCTGACTAGGCTGCTTGCCAAACTACACGCCGTTCACTAAGTGGGTATTGCATCTTCTTGGGTGAGTCTTTAATCTCCTGGAAAACAAAGAAACAATCAGTTGTGAGCAAATCAACCGCTGAAGCGGAATATTAGAGCATCGCAAACACCACCTGCGAATCGCAATGGGTCTCTTACCTCCTTCGTGATCTACAGATTTTTCCACCATTACCTGTAATCCTTCACTGTGATAATCAAGCCGCAACTTATATAGCCACCAATCCCATTTTTCACGAACGAACGAAGCATATCGATATTAATTGCCACGTTGTTCGCAACCAAATCCTATATGGTTTTCTCAAAACCTCCCATGTCTCCTCCAAAGACCAAATCGTCGACATCCTCACAAAAACACTACCCTTTCCATCTTTTTCGAAACTCCTGTCCAAGATGGGTTTGACCTGGTTACCAAACACCATCTTGAAGGGGGGGGGGGGGGGGGGTGAAACAATACATGAGACCTTGGGCCTATTTATTGTGTCAATGTTATTTATTCATTCTGGATATCACAACACTAAAGCCCAACACACTCTAACAAAAAATCCAACAACCTTGCTGACTTGGCTGACGGTTACAGATTAGCTAGCTGTAGTTTTCTTGCTTCATACAATATATAACTAACACAATGTTTAGAACAGATGATTCGATTACAATCAATGCTTACAGAAACATTTTCTCTAATCTTCTTCTTCTTCTTCTAATGAAGCTTAATCTCAGTTTCTTCTAAACTTGATCAACTTTCCTACTTGATTTTAGATCCTAATGTGTTTTGCATATAGTACGAGCACCCATATCATTCATATGCTCTTAGAATTGGAAGAACCAGTTGCAGGCTCATCTTCCAAGCATGCATATTTATTTAAACTTTAAGTTAATTAATATATTCTTCGTTGAATTGTGCAAAACACCAATTTGACCTATCAAAATATTAAGAAAAGGAAAAGCTTTAAATTCCCTTTTCTTTTGCAACTTGGGAAGCTTAATGCATGTAAATGTGAAAATTGAATTTTTTTTTTTAGAAACAAAATGGCTCAACTTTTTCTAGTGTCCATAGAATAATTAATCATGTTTATAACATAACAAATTTATATGCTGAAATAGCATTTTAATTGATGATCAAGAATCCAAGTGAGTTCCCGAGTTTGTAAAGAAGCCCAGAAAAACTTCAGTTTGTGAATTTTTTATTTTAGTAAAAGAAAATCAGGATTCTAATTAACCTAAAAGCCAAAATCATAAATCAATGAGTGAAAAAGAAAACACGAAGAAAAACCTTGAAGAATTGGAAAAATAGATCTTAAAAAATGGCAACAGTTGTATGGAAAGCTTCTGCTTGAATTTGGGCAACTTCGCTCATCTCATGTGCATCCATGGTCGAAAGGTAGAATTTTCCAGCATTTTCACATCAGCCATCGATTATTTGGCAAGTTTTTCAGTTATAGAACACCATATAAATTGCCACGTAACAAAAAAATAAGACCTATATATATATAATCATATTTTCGATAAGTCACATCATTCAGAGACACTAAAATAAAAATTTTATAAAATTAAAATATTCAATTGAAACTTTTTTTCGATGAAATACAGAAGTAAAAAAAAAATTAAAAATTTTGACACTAAAAATATAATTATCCGATTGAAATAAAATCGAAATTAATAATTTTGGAATCATTCAATTTCATTTCAATATTCTTATAAGTATAACTTTTCATAACTAGAACTTTCGAAATCAAATCCAGCAGATGTGTGGATGCCTACCATATCCCTCCCAAATATCAACACAAAACTATAGATTGAGTGAGCTTGAAGACCCAAACTTTGTTAATGTTACAGGATTCAAAGATACGTTACCGTTAACATTTTCCGAAAATAAAAAGTAAAAAGCAAAACAGAGAACAACCAAATTTCCAACTACCAGAATATTTCCTTTCTGTTTTTCTATTATGCCATGTGCTCTGTTTTCTTCTCATTCTCTCTCTCTCTCTCTCAACCACCACCTCCGCTCTAGAACTCTTTTTTATCTCAATTTTTTCTTCATTTCTCAGCTATCTGTGCACGAATCTCTCAAGTTCTACTTCTGGACAAGATTCTTAATGCATTAATGATGGCTTCTCTCATACTCTGTATCAACCAGTAAGCTAGTAATTGTAGCATATTTAGATTTTCTTGGAGTTGTTGGACTTAATCTGAATTTTTTTTCCTTAATTTTTGAAGAATATCCATTTGGTTTCTCTATTAATACTCTAGTGGGTTGCTACCAAAATGTTGTTTTGAAATATGAAGTGCTGAATTCTTGGATTGAGTTCGTGTTTTGGTCTCTTTACGCTTTTCTAATTTATAATACTTTTGGTTCTATTTTGGAACTATTGTGATCCTTTTGGGGTGATTTGAACTGATATTGCATGATAATGGCTGGGCTGGTAGTACTTGCGTTAATCTATACTCGATTCGAGCTTCATAATGTGAAACTGTATCACTGGGGGTTGTGAAATTTTTCGTCTTTTTTCTATGAGCACTTCCTTAGTTGAGTCCTGGCAACATGGTTGATTTTGATGATGACTACTTTCAATAGAAGTAAGTCATTCAACCAAAAGGCTTTGATTGTTGGTATTCCAAGATCTTCGAGTTTTGGAAGCTCAAGAGTAAATCGGTCAAGCTTAGTCTTGCATTGGTTTAGAGTGCTTGTTGTATTTGGATCTTTGCTTTCATTTCTAATAGCTGTTGCAAGTGGTTACATTTATGTGCTTCCTAGCAGCACTCAAGCCTTTCGGGGTTTTGGGATGTCTAAATCCGACTATTCATTAGGAGAGTGCAATGTTTTTGATGGAAATTGGGCAGTGGAGAATAGTTATCCTTTATATAATGCTTCAGAATGTCCTTTTGTAGAACAAGGATTCAATTGCCTGGGAAATGGGAGGAAAGATGATGATTATCTTAAATGGAGGTGGAAGCCCAAGAATTGTGATATTCCAAGGTTCAATGTGCATGATATATTGGAAAGGCTAAAAAATAAAAGGGTTGTGTTTGTGGGTGATTCCATGAGTAGAACACAATGGGAATCGTTGATTTGTTTGCTCATGACAGGTGTAGAGGATAAGAAGAGTGTGTACGAGGTCAACAGAAATAAGATAACAAAACAGATTAGATTTTTAGGTGTTCGCTTTAACTCCTTTAATTTCACCATTGAGTTCTTTCGGTCAGTTTTCTTGGTGCAACATGGTCAGATGCCTAGACACACGCCCAAACGGGTGAGGTCAACGCTTAGATTGGACAAGTTGGATGATATTAGCAGTGAGTGGGTTAAATCAGATGTTCTCATATTCAACACTGGACAATGGTGGGTGCCCGGGAAGCTCTTTGACATGTAAGTTTTACTAAAATTTCCATGTGCAAGTAACTTTGGTCCCTTCTATTATACTTATTGATAGTACCTATACAGCATAGTGTTTTGTGGATGATATTAATGGACACATGTATCCGCAATTTAATTGTATCTTCCATTCAATATTTTTCACTCACAGTAGAAGGAAGGACTCCTTTCTGGATCAATCCCTTCCACTATGTTCTTCTTTCATGTTTTCCACAGGCAAGGAGATAGCCACTTCTTTATACAATTAGTTAAGAGTGATTCACCGTCTTTCTGAAGTAGTATAGATAATGAAGGCGGACTCACTTTCAGAGGAGCATCCCTACAAGTTTTTTTGCATTTTGCTGCAGTGATTAAGTATCTTTTGAGCATGTCTAACAGTTACTATTTTTTCTTTTACGTCACAACCAACCTCAACAATTCTGCATATATAAGATGGTTTGCCTGCTCTCTAGCCATTCTAGCCTACCTCTTCTTCTAGGATATTGGTAACACTATGTATCTTAAACTAATGTATTTCATTACCCCATGTTCCGGTCAATATGAAATCTTTCAATATGAATATGACATGGAGAACAATTTCCCGCACAATAAGTTATGATATTCCTCTTCAAGTATAAAAAGATAAAAGTAGTGTCCTTCACCATTCACCAGCAGGTCATGGAGTTACAGACATCACAAACTAAGCTTCTCAAAGTTAAGTCTTGAAAATAAAATTGTAATTAGTTATTTTCATCTTATTCCTAGGAATGCAACCACCTTCTCAAGCCCCATTAGTGAATTTCAAAGATAATGTTGAATTTTAGAAACCATTAGGATTGTATTCTCCTTACATGGAACATTTAATGCTTTTCACTTTTTGACTGTCCTGCTCTTTCAGCACCTAACTGTGAGGAGTGCGAGCATCGCCATAAGCAAAATGTAACAAGCATATGCTTGTTGCTAACCCTGTTACTCTTTGATTCTGAAGTTCAAGAACTGGATCTAAATGTGCTCCTGTCCTCGAGTCATTCAATGGAATAAAATTCTGGCGATTCTACTGAATGATCATGTCTGCTACTTTTCCTTATCCCCTCCATGCCTCCCAATTTAACGATTTTGCTAGGTGTCTGAGGTGATGACAATACTGTTTATAATAAATGGAAGAGAAATTACGCTTTTGAAAGATGGGAAACTTCACTATAACTAATTAATTATGATTTTGTAATGTTCAAATTACTTTCAACTAATTAGTTTAGTATTTAAGACTGCTAACCTCATGTGTGAATTACATGCAATTAATGAATTGACAATAATTACTATCAAGTAAACCCTGAAAAGCATTTTGACGATGATCTGAATTGGACATTACTATCAACTGTACTGTAGCAGAAACTTCAAATGCTATCATGTGCGCTGACTTCTCTTGAAACTATTTTATTGACAAGGAAATGCCTCTAATTACTCATACTACTTAATGATAAAAGCTATATAAATTTATAATATTCCAATAAGTGTTGTTGCATTTAGCAGTTTCGCCGAACAAAAGCCAAGCATCTTAGAGACAAGCATCTTGGAGACTATGTACTCTAATGGTATTACTGCCATTAGATTTCTAAAGTTCTCTCATGCTAGATTTGATTAGATTGAAGATGGTTGAAACTAAAGAAAACATCGTTGTTAGCTTTTCACTAATAGTTTTTGATACTGCTAATTGTCATTGTATTCATTTGAAAACAAATGTCATCACTTGAAGCTGTTCTGCAGTAAGAGGATGATACCTATTTTGTAGTACTCAGATAGAAATCTAATTCACAGAAAATGTACTACTTTTAGCATGATTATTCTGTGCAACAATACTAATTGTATCTGAAAATATGCATTTCCTTGCAGTCTGGCACACCAATCGCAGGAATGTCTCTGTGTCAATTTCCTTAGTCATCTATGGAACCCAAACAAGCTAAACGTCTTGATGCTATTTGGTACCAAGTCATCCATATATCTGGCTAGAATATATTTTGCATATTAGGCCTGTCACAAAAACTTTGCCAACAAATTACTGGGCAATGCTGACCTATATCGCAGACCACTCAGTAATCCATGAAAATGGAAATAACTGTCTGCTTCAAATTTACAGAACATTGATATAGCATAATACACGGAAAGCTTTTTATTTATTTTTCTGGAGAAGTAGGATATGTTAGACAGGGATAAACTTGTTAATTAAAATCTGATTTATATATTTATTTTGTTCTTTTACAAAACTGATAATGCTCTGCCATCACGTTCTGTAGTTTTATTTGTATTATCTATTCTATTTATATATAAACAAAGGTCGATGAAACAATCTCTCCCTATGCATTCAATACAACTTAATACCTTGACTGGAAAAGGTTCTTGTCCAACATTTAACATTGTCTAGTTTAACAAGTAGGTTTTGGTACGAAGTGCATTACCAAATCATCTTTGACTAGAAACAAGGCTTGTGTAATGAACTTTCAGTTTTCATGGATATACTTTCATTTTGGTAGACTTGTGACGGTTAGTCTTCCTCTATGCTTGTAATATTAATATCTAATAAAATTGTTAATTGTGATAGATTGGAAAGTTGTTTTCTGGACAGGGGCTGCTATTTCCAGCTTGGGAATTCAGTGAAGCTTGGTATGTCAATTCCTACTGCCTTCAGAATAGCACTGAACACTTGGGCATTATGGGTGCAGAACACGATTGACACAAATAGAACACGTGTCTTCTTTAGGACTTATGAGCCATCTCACTGGAGGTATTTCTTCAATACTGAGACAGTGTTGTGAACATGAGCCTTTTCTGTTTCCCAGTTTTGTACCTATTGTAAAACTACTTTGGTTGTGGGTGCAAACTTTTCTTGAAGCCATTGTTCCCTTCTCATTGAAGATAATATTATATTTTTGCTTCAGCCTTTTATCTCTTCGACAAGCACAACTTCTCTACTTGGGTTGTGCATGTATCCTCTTAAAGGCATAACAAATTTGACTCTTATGATTTTACTTCAGTCTTTGGCCATAGTCCATGGGGGAAATTCTACTATTCAGCTTTTTAAAATCTTGTAGTTTATTCTTTTTTACCCTTCCTGCTGGATTTCATTGCAAGTGGCATATACTCTCTTCGACATGACTAATAATGGTCTTTGTTGTCTGCATCAGCGATCAATTCCACAGGTTTTGCAATGTAACTAAGCAGCCAGCATCAAATACAGAAGGGAGGAACAAAAGTGTATTTTCAGACATCACAGTGGAGGTGGTAAAAGATATGACAGTTCCTATAACCATACTCCATATAACATCAATGTCAGCTTTCAGGAGTGATGCACATGTTGGCAAGTGGAATGTTAACTTACCAATAACTGATTGTAGCCACTGGTGCTTACCTGGAATACCAGATATGTGGAATGAAATTTTACTCTCTTTCCTGCTTTACCAACCATAGAAGTTCTTGCTAATGGTGATGTGATTGTCAGCTCTTTACTGCCTTGTGCTACTATTCCTTCAACTTTGCTTGGGTGCTTTTCAGCATACTTGGCAATGTCTGTTGTGTTAGTCTGTGTTTGACAAGATAAAGATTGAATTTCAATCTTCTTTAGGCTAGAGTTGTAATTCAGTTGAGTCGATACGCTATAGAGCTTGAACTCAGCACAATTTGAAAACTTGAGGCTCAGAACTTGATTTTGAGTTCAATAAATCTCTTGCCCAATTAATGTGGTCGCTCTAAATGAAAACCAGATTAGCTGACAGCAGCATAATGACGTAAAGTTTGCTTTTCATTTAGCAGCATAATGTTGTCCATTACCATTGATCCTTGATACCTTTAAGAGGTAATGAAATTTTTTTTCAATGCTATTAGAAAACATCTTTTGCTTTCTCTTTTTACCCAATACCTTGATTGTGTAGGTTTGGGAGGGTTAACTAGAGCACATTAGTCCCAATGGCTTTAGAATAAAGTCCAGTGTCTTATTTTCACCTCGTCTTAACACCATTAATGCCAACTGAAATTCTTGATATTCTCTGACAAATGAAACCTTAGGCCTCAGTATAAGAAAGAACAGAATTAATTACTGACATGGCTCCATTTTTGTTACTGTGATTGCAATCAATATTTCTGTTGCACTGAAAGGTGATCCGTTTGTAACAGCATTTCAATTATCTTTCATAAATGCAGATTCCGGACACGCACAGAACTGAACATTGGTTGATATTTGCGAAAGAAGCAACCAGAACTTCTGGTCTGCAAGCTACGCTTGTCTCAATTGCAAGCCATAACAGTGGAGTATTGGATTCAGATTCTCTCTTCATGTTCTCGAGCTATACTGTGGCAGTTTCTGCAAATATCCTGCAAAAGTTGATTTTACATGCGTTTCTCAAGGGAATGTAGAATTACATAGAAGATACATTTTTTTCAGCAGATTAACTTTTTTCATTCATTAACCAATTGTTCATTATGAGTGAAGGGTGTTTGTTTAATATATAACAATTTTTTTGTTGTATATTTTTGCAAAATTTTTGTTGAAATGGTAAAAAGAAAAGGAAAGAGAAATTCACTTTTGTGCTTTGTGGAAAACCTGTTTCCAATGGTTACATCTCCTTTCCCATTCTCTAGGATAAGAGGGAAAACCAGCAATTACACAAGCTTGCAATGTTCTCTATTATGGAAATATTTATTTGACCCTTACATACATATATAAATAGTCATTGTTTCAGGTATCAAGACCAGTGGGATCATCTAATTTCTGATTTCAGGTTATGTTTCAAAAATTAACATAACATTATGGTGATCTAAATTAACCTAACATTAGAGTCTCTTATCCTACGTCAAACCTTCTGATCCTCAAATCCCAGTCTCAGTAGAGTAATATTCATACAAGAAAGAATGAAAAACTTGCGACTAGTTGGTAGTTAACAAATAAAACAAAGAAGTGTTTTTTAATTCAATCAATGACAGCTCTTAAATATCTTGGCATGACAGTCAAGTAACTAAAGCTTAGAAGCATGCAAATCATTAGACAATTCCAAATCCCACTCATCAGTCAAAACTACAAATAGACAGGCCATATTCTCCACATATCAGCACCAACATAACACAATCTATCAACTATCATACCTTTCTTAGATTGAAATGGCTCATATTGATAATTATAACTTCCCTTACTTTCCTCTACCTCCACCACATAATCCTCTGCCTCCCCCACATGTTTCTCCATCCCCTCTGAAAGTGCCCCCTTCCCAAAAGCCCCCACCATCTCCAAAAGTGGCTCCACCTCATAATCCTGTAGCGCCGCCATCATTCCCGAAGCCAGGAACTCCGCCCAACCATCCATTTCATCCACCTCCATCTCCAACAGTGGCACCACCACATAATACTCCCCCCTCCCCTCCAAGAGTAGCTCCACCACATAATCCCATTATGCCGCCACCATCTCCAACAGTGGTACCGCCTCATAATACTCCCTCCTCTCCACAAGTAGCTCCACCACATCGTCCAATTGCACCGCCGCCACCATTCCCAGTACCTGGAACACCACCCAATCATCCCCCAGCTCCTGCAGCAAAACCACCCAGTCACCCAATCTTCCCCCCACGACCACCCCATCCTATTTCTCCCCCATCACCTCAGCTTGTTCCACCCCCACCCCCAACACCAGGACATAATTCAACTGTCATAGTGATTGTATTTGTCTCGCTTGGTGGTCTGTTCTTTCTTGCATTTCTCTCTGTTGCTCTCTGCTGCTTTGTTAAGAAGAGAAAGAAAAAAATAGTTCAGAACACTGAATTCATAGCTTTTGATGAACACATGAAAGTTCAGGAGGCCATTGTACCAGGACCACATGGTGAGAAAACCAAGATACTAACCATTGAAGAGGATGTCCACTTTGACGAGGTGATTAAGAAAAATCAAAAAGTCAGTCAGGGTTCACACACAATATCTTCTCACCAACATCCTCAGGTTTACGATTTGGCAGCCTCCTCTTCCACCTCCAATCAGCAATATCTTGAGCACAAACTCTGATTACAAAGCAAATAATGAAATAAGTTGCAGCATAATCATATATTTTTCAATCCAATATCCTTAATAAAATGGTACTTGAAAATTCTCTTTATTCTTTCAGAAGGTTGTCAAAAATTCTTTGATGGAATAATAAGTAAAGCTTGTGAAATATCCTGTTTTTAATTGCAATCCAAACAAAACTTTCAAGAAAATTAAATCCAGAACTATCAATATTAGGGTAGAAAGAAGAAATGGAAATGACACAAAATCTAGAGTAGTGGTATATTTGCATAATTTTGCTGCCATGATAGTTGAGCTATAATTGCATCATATCAGCGTCCTGATATGAATAGGTGGTAGAGTTCATCCAACATCAAAATCAACATGAAACATGAATGGAAGTGAACCTTATGCAATATATACCTCTCCATAATTAATTCTTTGGAGTATTGTTGTTTGCAAAATTTTGTACCGTTAGTGTTCCTGGAAATCACAGGGCAATGTCGTCACCTTGATCATGTGATCTAATGAATCGCATATCAAATTTGTCTGTGCATGGGAATTGTCTCCTTGGTAGAATTTACATATTATTCCTGCGATGGTTATCCAGCTACAACCAGGAGTTTTCACCAGACCTAGTTCTCTCATCCTTGTTCTAATTCTTATTATGCCATCCCAAATACAGTGAGATTCATAAATATGAAATAAGGCTATGTAATTGCTAGAGTTTCTCGGCTCCATTTCAAAGAGATGATGAGCTGCTATTTCTCCAATCTTGACATTCTTGTGCATCACACAACCGGCTAGCAGGGCACCCCAGACACTTGCTGTTGCTGCTAATTTCATATTCTGAACAAATCCAAGTGCTTCTTCAATATGTCCGCAGCGACCCAAAATATCAACCATGCAAGCATAATGCTCTATGCTAGGTTCAAGCCCACAATCTGGCAATACGGAATAAAATATCGTGCGGCCTTGATCTATTAGACCTGAGTGACTGCAACTAGCCAAGACGGCAGTTAGGGTAACAGGGTTAGGTTTCAATCCACAATCTATCATTTTCCTGAAAAGATCCAGGGATTTCTCTCCTTTCCCGTGAATTCCATAACTAGATATCATTGTAGTCCATGTAACCACATTCCAATTTGGCATTCTCCTAAAAACCTTCTCTGAATTACCCAGGCACCCACATTTTGCATACATATCGATCAATGAATTCCCAATTGCCACATCTCCATAAAACAGAACATTCTTTAAAACTTGCCCGTGAATTTCCTTTCCTTTCATCAAGTCACCTCCTCCACCACAAGCATTCAAAATACTTGGAACAGTCATAGCATCGACCTTTACCCTTTCCATAACCATACTTCCAAACAAACTGTAAGCCTCTGCACAGAAACCAGCCTTCCCATATGCTGAAATCATCAGATTCCAAACACCAGAATCCTTCCATAACATGCCAGAGAAAACTCTCTTTGCATCAACCAATTGCCCATATTTCACATAAAAATCCAAAACAGCCGTACCCACAATAACATATCCCTCAAGACCAAGTCTAATCACCCACCCATGAAGCACCCACCCCAGATAACGATCTCCTCCTCCAAAAGATGCCTTGAACAACTGAGGCAAGGTATAGTGATCCGGTCTAAAACCCAGCTTTAGAAACTTATGAAAAAGACTAATAGCATCAGCATAAAGAAAATTCTGCACATACGAAAACAACATTATGTTCCATGAATGCATGTTTTTGTCACACATTCTATCGAACACTTTGCGAGCATCTTGAAGATCCCGGGATCTAGAATAAGCTAACAGGAGATCAGTTTGGAGAGTGACGTCCGTAAGGTAGTCATTTACAAGGATTTGGGCGTGGGTTTGTTTAGCCGGAGAAATTGCATAGTGAAGAACAGAGTTTCGCAGCAGAGGAGAAAGGTGGCGAACTGTTTTATAAGACATCGATTTGAGTTCTTCGAATTTTTGAATTCAACTTTCCGGTAAGTAGCACATGGCCACCGGTTCTGGACCAAACCGTATTATCGGACGAAAACTATTGGTTTAAAATTTTGAACAGCGGGCGGTTTTAATCCCATACAAATCGAGAATTTATATTTTTTATTATTATTTAGTCTATTCTGTATGTCTCTAAGAGTCTAAATAAATCTTTTATTTCATGATACATTTTATTTAAAAAACTAAAAATCTAAAAAAATAAAATGGTAAAAAAGAAAATATTTAGTTTAAAATTATATATTATTTGGCACAAATGAGAGTTTTTAACATTTTTTCATTTTAATTTTTTTTACTCAGTTCAAAATTACATTATTCAAAACATTTTTTAAATTTTTCTATAATTTATTCAATTAATATTTAGAAAAAATAAAATGAAAACTTATTTGATTATTTTGTATTTGTTTATAAAATTAATTAATTTTATTTTTGGCACGCTCATACTGTTTGTCAGCCCTTGATTATCTCAGTGTAAATAATTAGTGATTCTTTTTTCTTTCTAAATTATTTTTGCTAATTAAGGTTCATTGATGCCCCGAAAAATACACTATGGAAATGAATATGTTAGGTCATTGGACTCAGAAGAAGTTTCTGCTGCAATCCATGCGGAGCTTAACACTTTTATATCACAAATATCAAATGAACGTTCAACCTCCAATATGCTCCAAGTGATCGAATCTTACATCTCATCGTAATGTCAACTCCTCATAATAAATCATACTAAGTTAATAATTCTCAACTCCATAATCATATTACGGAAGCATCATCGTATAAATGCTTAATCAAGGAAAATATAACCACAACGAAGTCCGCACATGAAATTAAGGTATATTAACAGTGCAAACCAAGGAAAATATAACCTCCAGGAATATTAGAACAGGAAAAAAAATTCTAATCCAGGTTTATGTAATATATAATATAAAACTATCGAAGTAGACAATTATAAATTTAAAATACAACATAGTTCCTCTGAACAGTGAAATCCAGTACCGTTTTAGTGTATATATAATATAATATAAAACTATCAAAGTCGTCATAGACAATTGTAAATTTAAAATACATAAAGTTCTTTATGGTTCCGTTATAAGCACTTTATTTACTAAAACATGTATATATTAAAATAGTTATTTTTGCTAAAATAAGGGAACAAAAATTACAAATTATGTTGGATAGCAAATTTAACACGTGAAAAGAAACAACACTGCTCCCTTTTTTGTCTTGATAGCAAATTCAAGAGAAACAAAGCAACCAAACAAAAGCTAT